>CM039666.1:23493228-23655728 GCA_022405105.1 Aristolochia contorta
GCGCTGAGGCATTCGACAATTAGCCATTTTCCCATCTGATGCCATGTGGTGCGGACATAGTATTGCTCCAAAATGTGGTGATTTTATCCCCAAAACGTGCAAGTTGCCTCTTTCTCCTTCCATTTGGTCTTTAGTGAATGTGAAAACATGCAAGTTGCCTCTTTCTCCTTGCATTTGGTCTTTAGGGAATGTGAAGCACAATCCTACAGAACACAAGACCAAAAGTTAGTGAAATTGCATACAATCATATCAGAAGTTAGCCTAAAATTGCAGCATAAATTCCAATAACCATCGGTCACGGGTTGAAGAAGACAGAAACACAACTTGAATGGAATCTTTCATTGAATCAATGGAACCAGGTCCGGCTAATGTACACCTAGTCTGGCTGAAGGGAAGCAAGCTCATCACTTGTAAAACATATTCATAAATGTTTTCTTGTGCACTTTGACACAATTAATTATGTAAAGATGAAAGGAACACTCCCATTAAATTTATTATTTCAATTCTATCATATCAGTATAGTTTTTATGAGCAAGTGATTTTACGGAAACTGTATGTCTATTTTCTTGATGAGTAATGTTCCACTCTCTACTTAGCAATGTTTCTACATCCATACCCAAGTAGGGTCTGAGAGGAGCAAATACTAAAGCCATTGCTTCATTATGCAGTAGGGGAGGAGGTAAATTCACCAACTTGACTCAGAGCGGTGATTCGGTAAAAAATATAGGTCTCGACATGGAAGTTTTAAGACCGTCAAAGAAATGCAGGTATGATTCTCTAATTTGAATCAGACAAAAGGTGAGTTGTGCTTCACAATGTTCCCTAGAGAGGAATCGAAAGGAAAAATAACCCCTTCCGAGGGGATACACCACAACGTGTGGATCAAGCTGAGGGCGTTCTCTTAATAAAATCTGAAGGGTATCTTCTACCAAGGAGGGTGTTCGAGGGACTTGGCCAGCCAAAATACCAACCCGGGAATGCTGCATACGTTACTGTCCTTGCTCAGTGCACTATCTGGATTACTCCAATATTTGGACATTTTCAACAAGGGTAGCTATGGTGTTTTCCAAAACTGTGGCTTGAATGAGAAGTTGGATAGACTGCTTTGCTTCACAAGATAGTGGAACTGGGTTGCATGCACGGGCTGTCAGGGTGGTTTATTCCATTTCAATGATGGTTTTCATCTAAGTGTCACTCATGTGGTCATCCGAAGATGTTGAATGGGGGCGGTTTTGCGGTGTAGGAACAGGATTGTTTTCAGTCTTTGGGGCATGTGACTTTGGACTAACCTGACGAGTCTTCATGCAGGCTAGGTGGTTTCAGTGAGCAGCTGAAAAGACACTAAGGCAAAAGTAGGTGAGAGGAAACAACAAAGCACGGAAGTTAGGGATTTCCAGGCGGTTGAGATTGAGAGGAGAGTTTGTAAGGGTGAATATAGGAGGAGGGTTTTGGGGCTCAGAGAAGAAAAAGATGAAAACCCATAGGCCTGTTAGCAGATAGAGGCAATGCTCGAGATTCAAATGTCTATCATGAGTGTACTCCAGGAACAACCGTAAAAATTTATTGCGACTTGACTAGGCGAAATTTGACATATTTGGTTAAGGGATTGATTAGTAGTGTAGTAGTGAGATTTATTAATGCAGATCAGTGTGAACAACCAGACTAATATTTTTTACAGGGAGAAACATGAGAATGGTCCGGAAAGATTGGGGAGCAGCTCGGGATACAAATTTATGCATGAGAAGAAAATCCGATGAACAAGGACAAGGAATGATGGCCTTACTAATTGCTTCCAGCGGCTGCGATGATATATTTAATATTTTTCTGATGTAGCACCAATAAATACACAATCCCAGCACCATCAAACGTCAGAGGGACAGTTCCAGATGTCTTGCCAAATGAAGGAGGCGGAGGCCCTTCTGGTTCCAAAGTTGCAGGGCTCCGATGGTAGTGTTTCTCCGGTGTGATCTCCAGTGCTAAGTTGGTGTTTAATCAATTTGTATGTTGCTTCCAGGTTTTTACTATTCCCGCCAAATATACAATCTTGATGTTGCTGTTAAGTAGATGTTTTCATTTGGAATATGAACCAGAGGAGCAAGTTGAATGAGCTTGTGTAAGGTCTTGGAGAAAGTCTGGTCAATCTATTAATTCTTCCCTGAACAAACAAACCAGTATTCGAGTTAAATCTCTCCCATATCATACATGGCTCCCAATAAGAGGGAAGGAAATATACAGAGGAATGTATAGATTTCAGGTTTGCATACTTTGATGTGGGAGAGATGGAATAACTTCGGTAACAGATGAATCCGATACGACAGATCTGGATTTTATGTATTACAGGTTCTCAAAGAAATTCATTATCTAAGGTTGGGAGGTGATCAATGCACAAGGGGAGAGTAGTAGTTGGTCTCTTCTTCTGCTGCACTCCTTTACTGCTGTTTTCATGTTCTTTACTACTGCTGAATAGACTGTCTTCATAGGCTGGATAAATTTCAGACTTAAAGGTTTGATGTGTTGGAGTCCATACCTTTGTTCTTGTTCCGAAAGTGTGCAGATAGCAGAGGAATACATTGACTCATATATTCCCATATGAAAATACTTCTAACCCTTGATTTTCTCCCCAGCGTAACATGAGTTACTGTCATAAATATTTCGCCTCCTGACCCCTAAAATAAATTCCCTTAGTCCCTAACTCCTGCCCCCAAAAAAACATTTTCTCTCTCTTCCCACAACCGAGATTCTCCGGCGTTCCCATGGCCAAGCTTCTTGAGCGTCCCATGGCCAAACATCTTTGGAATTCCAGTGGTCGAGCTTTTCCAATGTTTCAGCGACCATCCAATCTCTCTGACGGAAGCCTCTTCCCTCACTCTTGGTTTCCTGTGACCGAGATTCCTGGCCTCTCTGCTGGTTTTCCCCGAATCGAACGAGTTTCCCTGGCGATGTGCTTTGAAGTGACAACCTTTCTTTCAGCGAGCTTCTCCAGCTTCACCATCTCTCCAGGCGACGAACTTCTCCGGCCATGAGTGTTCAGTGGTTCCAGCGACCTATGTAAAGGTGAATTCAATAGGTTTTCAATATCTTTAGAATTCAATTTTTTCAATCTTGAAATTCAATAGGGTTTCAATTTCCCCTTCTCTGTGATTTCTGTGTAATTACATATTTAGTCTGGGTTTTGATTTAGTCTTTGGAATTCAAATTTTCCTTTCTTGATATGGTGCACCCCTTCTCTTTTGTAAAAGGGGATGACAATTTGTGTGTAATGATCTGGATCCAAGACTAAGGGCTAATAGTTCGGACCTGAATATAACATAATGTAGGTTTAGATGATTTATCTTCGTAAATGTGTTGCATGTAATAGTTAATTTTATATTTCCTCACCAAGCCGATGTCCCCATTCCTTTTATTTTGCAGTATAATTATGCCGCCCAAGGGAGTGATTGTTCCATCAGCACCCACTATATTAGGAAGGCTGAAACGTCAACGGGTGACAACATCTTGTTCTGGCCCTCTCCTTCGGCACCCGTACCATCAGCTTCGGCTCCATCAGTCCCTGCTACATCATCCCCGGTTCCATATCTCCCCATTCCATCAGCCTTGGCTCTATCAGCCCTTGTTCCATCAACCACTTTTTCATCGCCCTTCAAATCATCAGACTTTGTTCCCACGGTACTTGATCAGATTTACTAATTACAAATCTTCTTTCACTTTAAATGCTTTTAGCTGATCTGATTTAGATTATCAAATTTTAGGTTATTTAATTATAGTTGAATATATTAGTAAAAATTTTAGTTAGATTAATTTCTGTAGCTTGATGCAATGTATGTTTTGTGTGACCTAACATACATTTTGGTAGGCTCGATCCCATTGGAAGACAAGGAAACATAGACCCCGATTGGTTGGAGAAAGAAGCCGTTGATGGCATGGAGTCCCAACTACAAGAACCATGTGTGAAGCGCAAGGTGAGAGCTTCTTCGTTCCTGCCAGAGGGTACGTGGATGATCGCAATAAAAGATGGGAAGATGACTTCTATGAAGCAATTTAATTTCAGTGACATATCTCATGGGAACATATGTTTGGGCAGAACAATATTTCCCCTTACATCTCCAGTGGCGTGACTTTCCAAAATTGTTTTTTTATGGTGATATGTATTAACCAAGTCATTTTTTTGCAGGAAAAGTGCACGTTCGTTCATGACAAGAATCAACTGGTGACTGAAAAAGTAGCTATGACCAAAATCAAACTGGTTCTACATACGATCATACAGTACAACTGTACGCTATAAGAAGGCACACTGTGACGGCAAGACACCAGATTAGCTTGTAGAATGTCCCATCTCGAATATGAATCCTGACAATTGGAAAGGACTCGTTAAATATTGGAATTATGTAATAGCAAAATCAATTGATGGAAAAAATAAGGTGAATGAAAAACTAATGAAGAAGAGGTACTTATATGTTTTCAATAGTTTTCTTGTCGTTCATTTTCCTATTTTCCATTTTCAAGCTTAGTGAAATACTTATAATGTCCATTTAATTTATTTACAGCGTAAAGCCCAAGGCAACAACTACTCCTTAAGAGCTTGGCTCAAGACAGACCAGAAGAAGGATGGAACATATCCACACGACGGAACAGTATCACTATGTGTATATCAAATTCCTTACAACTGATATTCAAACCAGATAAATGTTTAAATCATTTTTTTATTATTATGTAGGAGAAGGTTTGCCGATGTGCCACTGAATCACAAGTCAAGACCTTCAAGGACCCCAAGGACATGGCACCTGTTCTGGATAAGATGTTTGGCGGTTATGAGAAAGGGGTAGGGACTGGTGAGTCACTGCATAGGGGTGCCTCTCAGAGCATTTCTACCAACACACCTAATATTTTTCCCTTGGAGAATAATTTGAAAACGAAAGACAAGATAAGAAGTCAATGAGAGAGGAGATGTAGCTCAGGATCCAACAACTGCTAGAGTTGACACGGTGGTGATCCACTATTCAGTCATCTGCAGGTTAAACTTATTTTCAAATTATAATTTGGTTATAATACTAAATTTATCACAATAATGTCGTTAAACTTATGTTAATGTCCAGGACCTTCAAACCAACATGGTAGTGAGGACCCACGTGGATGATTTTTCATCTTTGTTATTTCTTTTGATTTTTTGTTTGACAACTTACAAGTTTGGTATAATATTTTGTAACACTTGTTTTTCCAATTAATTACAAATATTATGGTGTAGCTTGAATTATATTAAAGTTCAAAAAAATTAAAGAAAATACTTCTATCGCGGTTGAAACCGCCTACACAAACCGACCGTTATAACGGTTAATACTGTTGCCCCAGCAGTTTAAACCGCTACTAGAGGAGGCTTCGTCCGGTGGATTCATTCTGGCCGGCGGAGGTAGTCTTCCACCGGTGGAGGTGGCTTCCATCGGCAGTGAAAAATTGGCCGGCAGAGGATTCTTCCACCAGTGGTTTGCCGCCCGCCTCAAATCTGCTCCCACTGGCAACAATCACAATCACTGGCCGAGTAAACAGTGACATGACAGTTGTTTCCATCGGGGGAGACTTCCCACGATACTCCTTCGCACCAGAGATGATTTATCAACTGAAGGGGTTTTTTTTTGCTCCAACGACAGATTTTTAGCACCAGAAGAGACTGTTCACTTGTGGAAGAGAACTTGTGGGAAGTGGCCCATCGATTGCTAAATAAACTCTTGTGGGATAGAAAGATTACCCAAGCAAGGATTTTTAAATGGCAATTAATACTCAATATATTTTGGCTGCACGTGTTTAGCTAGTGTAAAAGCCAGTTGTACATCCTGACTCAATCCCCTCTTATCTTATCTTCTTATCCAATCGGTTACCCTTCCTCCTATTTCTTCTCATAATACTTCTTCACCTCGATCATTCAGATCCAATAATCACGGATACTGGAAACACTATATATGAATACTATAGAATAATATTGAATGCCCATCAAAGAATTTCCTTATTTTCATGGTATTAGTGGCATAGCACATTCACACAATCCTCGTCATCTTCTATCCACCGTGATTAAATGGAACCCACCCCACTTCCAATTGTCAAGAGTATCTCGCAAGAGATATCTCAAACACTTAATATCACCAATTTCATCTTATAGAAAACGCAGGTCTTCCCTGTTATGTGAACTCAAAAACTATTGGGATTCATCAATAGCAGCCTCCCCAAACCTGTTTCTTCGTCGGATCACATAGCCAAGTGGAAATGCTTGGACCAGATGGTTCTGGGCTGGCTATTTACTTCCCTCTCTGATGTTGTACTCTCTCAGGTGGACAAGGAGATGACACATGAAGTCTGGCTGGCACTTGTAGATATGTATGAGACAGTTAATCAGTCTTGTATCCAGCAATCAAAAAACATACCTCCACAGTCTCCAGCGCTTGCAAATGCTGAGAGGCTGGTTGCCAAAGATGATCTGCTCCTCTGTACGGTTCGAGGCCTTGGATCTGAGTATGACCACGTTGTCACCGTCATCGAATCTCAGTCGGATCCATATTTCACCTCAGTCTCATGTATACATTAGGACCATGACGGCTCCCTACCACCGCTTCCACCGCTCAAGCTCTAGCTGTGGTATCTTTGCAATCCTACTCCCGAAACAACTCTTCTGCACAGCCTTCCGATTCCTCAAGCCGGCATTCGGCTAACCGTAGATGGCCTGCCCGCTCCAGAAGACGTAGCCACTCTCAGCCGTCCTCTAACACAAACTCATATTTGTTAGATTTAGTGAAAGAAGATAGAAGATGAGAGAAAAGTGAAGAGATAGGAAGAAGGGGAAGAGAGAAGGAGAGAAAGAGGTTGTATGGTTTTTATGACCTACAACCCTAAAACGTGTATTAATAGAATCTGAAAATACAAAATTACAATGATGCCATTTATGGCTTGAAGAGCAAGTAAACTAAACAATAAACAAATAACAACTAACTGATGTTTAGTAATATTACTAAACTACCCCTGACTCTTTACAATATTCGACGAACTCGAATGTCGTCTGTTATTGTTTTAGGCATCCTTATCATAAGGTGAACCACTATTGGGCCCCGGATGACGCTCTTCCTGCCTCTGTATCATTGTTTGCCGAGTCACAACCTCCAATTAACAATGAAGATTGTTATTTGGATTCTGGGGCAATGCATAACATCACTTTGTAATAGGTAAAACACCTTACCCTTTCTACGATTCAATCATAGCTGGGAATGGTTGTCACCTTCCTATTACTCATTCTGGTTATTCGGTATTACAATTATCAAAGGATGCCAATATTAATAGTATTGTACTCTTGATTCCTCTTATTACAAAGATATTACTATTTGTTTCGCATCTGACCACATATTATAATTGGGCCTTCACTTTTTCATCCACTAGATATTTTATGCGTGACTTGCAAATCAATCTGATAACTCACAGAGCACCAATTAGAGGGGGGTCTCTATTGTCTTGCTGCTGAAAATAAAGTTATCCTCTCCGCCAATAAATGCAATCAGGATATTTGGCGTCATTGATATGTGTCCCGAGCCCCACTACAGCTTAAGTAACGACCTAAGAAGGGTTAAGTGATGGGAAAATCCATGTTTTAAAGAGAATCTCATGTCACTAACACTAAAGTCTTTCAAAGTGTAATCTCTGAAACAATTTTCTCTTAATTGTGTCAACTTGGAGATTACCAATTATTTGGTTAGTTTAAAAGGTTGAGAATAATGGAGACAGTAAGCATTTAAATAGAAAATATATAAATAAATTATTTTTATATTAATATATAAATAAAAATTTAAATATTTTATTAGTACAAAATACTGAGAATTAATTTAGCAAATAAGTAAATATTTTAAGAGAATATAAATATAAAACTATTATTAAGTAACTTTGAAAATTAAAAAATAAATTAATAAATGTTTATAATAATTCTAAAGTTAGTTATAATATTCTTTTCCATATTTAAATTAATAATATATACCATATAAATATATTTTAATATAAAAATAAATGGAATTATTTTACTCTTCACTTTCATTCCTTTGCAAAAATTCTTCTCGTTAGAGGGACTGTAGAGCTTTAAAATTTCATCTCTACAGGAGAGTTGTGAAATTGTCCATTGGGGGCACAATTTACACAATGGGTTAGATTTAACTTTCCTGTAATTTTAAGAGAATTCAATGTCATCCTGAAATAAGGATGAACTAACTCAATAAAAAAGGAATTTGAGGGACTTCGATATTTGGCAATTTATTTTCCCATTGCACTTACCCCCTCCAAATTGTCTAAGATGTAGGTCCTGACAATTAGTGGAAAGTGAAGTGATAAATTAGCCTATGGGATTCTAGAAGCAAACTATCAAGTACCTGGTTTGTTGGATAGCTGGGAAGCACAATGGTTGTGGGAGACCATAGAAGAATTTAACTATTTGGCTATAGAAATTTAGTGGAGTCTCCGAACAAGAGGTTAGAGTTAAATATCCATCACCATATGATTTTTTATCACAGACATGCTCGATTGGTTATTTAGAATCTAGATAGAGAGTCCCTTGCTCAAGGATGAACAAGCATTTAAGTTTGGGTGTGTGACAAGAGGATTTGAACCCATAATTCCATACCCATTTTGACCACTTTCAGTGGCCAATTCACTTAGTTTCCATGTTTTATGCAGGGACCTTGCACAAAATTCAAAAAGAAGACCACGGGAACAAATTTGGTGGAAATCACAGCTCAAATGAATAAAATATACCCAAAAATTGATGCAACTGAAATCTCTGTCGTGGCTGGAACTTGAGGCGCGGCATCGAGATAAACAACAGTAATTCGAGCGTTCCTACGCACAGTTCGTGCAACAGCGTTGTCGGGTCAAGAGTCACTATGCAACTCAGCCCTTGTGTGCGGAGTCACATGCCAAAGTCGCAGTCTCGCGCCTGAGTCGCGCACTCGCACAACCTTCTAATATGCCAGCGTCTATTGTGCAAATGTGTGGAACTTAATAACATGTGTGCACATGGTAGAAGTCAGGCACAATGCCTTGCATATATTTTGTGTGCCTGCAATGCTGGTTCACTGAACAGATGCAAATCTGTAGCTAAATAAAGTGCAGATAGGTCATTTTTGGTTCATTTTGGTTTGGATGTAGTTCAGAGACGCAAATGTTCCAGAGGGGAAGCTTGGGGGACCCTGGAAAATGCATTAAATATCCTGGAAATCCTTGGGGGAGCCTGAGAAAGCCTTGGTGGAGACCTATTTGAGTCCTAGTGATACAGGGCTTGAGTTGCCGATGCGCACAAGCGCAACATCTTTGGAGTACGGACATGCACAAGATGGCATAGCAAGGGCGGACACACACATTCATGCGCATGGACAACCAACCGACCAACATTCACATAGGCGTGTGCCTAAGTGCGGGGTTGCGATTCAGTAACCCCACTCATGCAATTGCGAGGGAGCAGACGTGCACGACTAAAGTATCGACGCATATGGAGGCATCAAGATGCAAGCCAGACCACATGGTGGAACTTAGAGAAGGAGTAACATACTTACAGTGAGTCCAGCAACATATGATGACATGGCAGCTAACATGCCATTTGCATGACATGGCACATGAGGTGGCACTTGACTGGGCTTGTGTTGTGGCATGCATGAGTTGGAAAAGCACATGGAGTAGGTTCTTAATATCTGGCACGAGTTAGTTGACGTTTGAAGTCAAATAAACTCATTCACACCTTGATAGAGTTATCCAGAGACTAGGAGGTTTTGGTTAGATCTCCCCACATATGGGGCAAGCGTATACTATAAAGAGGTGTGTAGAAGAGTTTGTAATCAGTTCATCTTTTAATAGAACAATCCTTTCCTCCTAATTTCGAATTTTCTCTTGCCTTGGAGACTTGTGGGTGTTCAAGCACTTAGAACAAAGCGATGCTACTCGAAAACTTGTTGGGGAGGTTGACTAGAAACCAGATGGACATAGAGGCTAGGCCTCACACTGCAAAATATTAAGTTCAGGCCTTAGTTAATCCAGCAGCATGACAATTGGTATCAATCCAACGACAAAATCCGAGACTGAAATCGCTCCAACAAATGGTAAGGAGAAAATGTCTAAAACTGTAGTTCATTTTTCTTGTCTTGAGGACAGAATGGACAAGGTGGAAGCGAGCTGTTCGGGATTAGAATTACACATTTGTAAGAAACTTAATACTAGATATTGGAGTCCAGAAGCGGTTCAAGCTTTGGAGGAAAACGTCCATAGTGTCATGACAGTCTTCCGGGCAGACGTAGATAAGGTGAGGAACGAGATGGACGAATTACAGATGAGACTTGAATTGCTGGAATGTGTTGTTACTAATGGAGGTGCAAGCACACATATAGAGCAGCAACCAAGATCAAGGTACCTGAACCTAAGCCTTTCAATGGGGTAAGAGACCCCAAAACCATTGACAACTTCTTATGGCAAGTAGAGTAGTATTTCCATTCAGCCAAACTCACAGACGAGGAGCAAACGAAAAGCACTGCTTTTGTGTTTATGTCGACGATGTTGTTCTATGGTGGAGGAGAAGGGCTACAAATGGGGAATCAGGGACCTCGACTGTAAGGAGTTGAAGTCACAATTATTTTCAGAGGATGTGGAATCTCAAACTCGAATGGAGTTGAGAGCCTTGAAGCAAAAAGGTGCCATAAGAGAGTATGTACAAAAGTTTACTTCTTTAATGTTGTGCATTTCTGATATGTCCGATCAGGACAAACGTTTTTCTTTTCTTGCTGGTTTGAAATCTTAGGCGGAGCAAGGACTAAGGAGGCGGGAAGTAAATACTTTGGCCTCAGCTTTGTCTACGGCTGAGAGGCTGACAGAGTGAGAAAGGAAGACTAAAGAGGTCACTTCGAAATACTCCAATGGAGCAAAGGACACAAACTTCAATTTTGATGATAAGAAGAAGAAAGGTGAAAAAGGTAAGACCTTTAGAAATCTTACTAAGGTGCCCAAAAGTGAAAGTGTTGTATACGTTTTTTAGGGAAGGAGATGCAAAATACAATAGGGGAGAACCACGTATGGGTTCTGTGGCATTACTCAATTCGGTAAGAACATGTGGTGCTAAGATTTCTACTCCATCGGTAAGGCCTAAATGAAATCTATTTTTTATTGATTTATCATTGAATAGGCGAAGGTCATGGTAGACATGGGGGCAACTAATAAATTCGTCTCAGATGAGGACGCAAGATGTCTCAAATTGAAGTTAGAACTAGACAATAAACGGATGAAGGCTGTAAATTTAGCAACCGCGATGGTGATTGGTGTTGCTAAATACGTCCAAGTTACCTTGGGTAAATGGGTAGGAACTCTTGATTTTATTGTTGTTCCAATGGATGATTTTATGAACAGTTGTAAGGCATTTGTAATGCCATATTTGGGGCATGTAAAAATCCTTGATGAGGGTGGACCTTGACACTTTCTGAGTCACAAGTGAATGATGTAAAAGGAAAGGATGTAATGTTGACCGCCTTGCAGCGTAAGAGTGGTCTTAAATAAGGGGATCTTACTTATGTTAGAACACTAGTGGAAAACAAAGAAGGAATCTCAACTCCAGCACCGAAGGAGGTCGTTGAAGTTATGGAAGAGTTCAAAGTTGTCATGCCTAAGGAGCTGCCGCCCCAACTTACCCCTAGAAGAGGCGTTGATCATGCCATTGAGTTGGAAGCGGGCACCAAACCAAAAGCCAAGGCACCATACCGCATGGCACCTAATGAGTTGGAAAGGCAATTGGGTTATTTTCTTGAAGCTGGGTTCATTCGGCCTTCCAAAGCACCATATGGATCACCGATTCTATTTAAGAGGAAGAAAGATGGTTCTATGAAACTTTGCATTGATTACCGAGCACTAAACAAGTTAACCGTAAAAAAAAGTATCTTATTCCTTTGATTGGTGACCTCTTTGATTAATTGAAGCATGGAAGAGTATTCTTCAAGCTAGACTTGAGATCCGGATACTACCAAGTTTGGATTGCAGAAGGAGATGAACCAAAGACTACTTGCGTAACCAGGTATGGATCATATGAGTTTTTATTATGCCATTTGGCTTAACCAACGCCCCAGCCACTTCCTATACTCTTATGAACCAAGTATTTTCACCTTTTCTCAATAAATTTGTAGTGGTCAACTTGGACGACATTGTAGTGTATAGCCCAAACCTATAGGAACATTTAAATCACTTAAAACTGGTTTTCAAGGTGTTAAGGGAGAACTCTCTCTTTGTAAAGAACTAATGTTCCTTCAGATTAGAAGAGGATTCCTTCCTTGGAAACTAGATTGGCGGTGGAAGGATTTGGATTGATGAGAAGAAGGTTCAAGCAATTTTCGAGTGGACCGTGCCAACAAAAGTTGGGGACTTGAGAAGTTTCCTTCGCAATGTGAACTACTATAGAAGATTCATCAGATGATTTTCAGTAATAGCAGCACCCACACCCTTGACAGATCTCCTGAAGAAAAACAGCAATGACATTGGATAGAAAAATGCCATCTTTCATTTGAGAGATTGAAGCAAGATGTGGTGGAGGAGTCCGTTTGGAAGCAAGCCGACTTCAGCAAGCCATTTGAGGTAATTACTGATGTCTCTAACTTTTCGATGGAGGGTGTTCTTGGCATAAAAGAAGCTAAACCCAAAGCAAGCATGTTGGCAGACTTCCTAGTAGAATTTGACTTTGAAATCGAGTACAAGTCAGGGAAGACCAACAATGTGGCCGATGCACTCAGCCGAAAAGCCAACTTTGAAAGTGTTGCTATTGTGACTCAGGTTACTACCTCCACATTTGACCAAATCCAAGCTAGGTTATAGAGTGATGCCACAGCACGTCGGTTACAACAAGCTGTAATAATGGGTGAAACAAAGCGTTTTTGGGTACACGATGAACTGTTGTACGCAAAAACGAATCACGTTTTTGTACCAATATATGAGGGTTTGCACAAGGAGCTCATCCGTGAGTTCCACGAAACTTTGTGGGCTAGACATCCCGACTAAAGGAGGACTATTGCACTCTTGTCTAGGCATTACTACTGGCCTCGACTTGATGCTGATGTTGAGGTGTATGGGCGCACTTATTTGGTGTGCCAACAAGAAAAAGTAGAGATGATAAGGCCTGGCGGCCTGCTTCATCCTCTTCCCATTCCCAAGTGTCCATGGGAGTCCGTGAGCATGGACTTCATTTTTGTTCTGAGATGAGCCGAAGGCCAGTGTTCCATTTTGGTGGTGATAGAAAGATTGTCCAAGGATGGAGCTTTCATAGCCATTTCAAAAGATTGCACAACAGAAGAGGCAGCCAATGCATTCCTGTCACATGTGGTGAAGCTTTGGGGTGTGCCAAAGACGATTATAAGCAATCGGGATCCAAGATTTATAGATAAGTTCTGGTCTGAACTTTTTAAGTTGCTCGGAACTACTCTTAAATTTTCCTCAAGCTTTCATCCTCAAACGGACGGGAAAACGGAGCATATAAATGCCTTGCAAGAGGAATAACTTAGGCTTTTCATGAGTGCAAATCAGAAGAATTGGACTGAGCATCTTGATGTGGCTCAATTCTCATATAACATGCTGAAGAGAGAAGCAACAGTTCATAGCCCCTTTGAACTTGCAACTGGCCAGCAGCCTTCAGTACCAACAAGCTTCATTCCAGAAAAGACAAATAAGTGTCCAGCAGCCCACCACTTGCTAAAGCATTGGAAATAAGGGACAGAATTAGCCCGATCATATTTACAACAAACCAGCAAACGCATGAAGAAGTTTGCTGATTTGAAGTGGCGAGATGTTGAGGTCAAGGTGGGTGATCTTATTCTCATAAAGATGAGGCCGGAACAATTCAAATTACTGAGGAACAAGAATAAAGGTTTGATAAAAAGGTATGAAGGACCATTTCCCATTATTCTGAAGATTGGGAAGGTAGTATACAAAGTGCAACTACCGAAGAGAATGCGCATTCATAATGTATTTAATGTTTGTAATATCAAACCTTATTTTTCTGATCCAGACCCTCAAAGAATTGTAAAGCTTAGACTACCCCTTAATGTATCTACTACTTTTACTAAGAAAAGTAGACTATGTAATCACACATACAGAAGTACGCCCAAGACGTAAGCCACGCACCATTGAATTTCTGGTGAAGTGGAAAGGAGCCCAAGAAAAACCCTAGGGGACCCTGGAAAATGCATGCAACGTCCTAGAAAATCCTTGGGGTAACCCAAGAAAGCCTTCGTGGAGACCTATTTGAGCCCTAGTGATACAGAGCGCGACTTGCCTATGCACACAAATGCAAACATCTTTGGAGTACGGACATGTGCAAGATGGCACAACAAAGGCGGACACGAACATTCATGCGCATGGACAACCAACCGACCAGCATGCGCATACGCATCCAGCAGATCAGGATGCGAGCTTGGGGCCACATACGCCCGCGTCTAAATGCGGGGTTGTGATTTGGTAACGCCACTCATACAACCGTAAGGGAGCAGCCACACGCAACTCAAGTACCGACACGCATAGAGGCATCAAGATGCAAGGCAGATCACATGGTGCAACTTAGATAAGGAGTAGCATACTTACAGTGAGTCCAACAGCATATGATGACATGGCATGATATGGCAGCTGACATAACATTTGCATCACATGGCACATGAGGTGGCAGTTGACTGGGCTTGTGACGTGGCATGCATGAGTTGGCAAAGCACATGGCGTAGGTGCTTAATAGCTGGCACGAGTTAGTTGCGGCTTGAAGTCAAATAAACCCATTCAAACTTGGTAGAATGAGTTAACTAGAGACTAGGAGGTTTTGGTTAGATCTCTCCACATATGGAGCAAGTGTATACTATAAATACCTTTGTGGAAGAGCTTTTAATCACTTCACCTTTCAATAGAAGAATCATTTCCTCCTAATCCAGAATTTCCCTTGCCTTGGAGACTTGAGGGTGTTCTAGCACTTAGAACAAAGAGACGTTGTTCTAATATTTGTTGGGCAGGCTGACTAGCAACCAGACGGGCTTCGAGGCTAGGCCGCACGCTACAAAATACTAAGTTCAGGCCTTCATTAATCCAGCGGCGTGACACCTAGGGAGTCTTTTTTTACCTGAGATTGAGTGCTACAAGACTGGAAAAGTGAAGAATCGAGCTTTTGAGGGAAATTTCCACGTCAGAGGTGGAGTGGAGCTCCAACGGAAGCATTTTTCTTCTTCTTTATTCAAGATTTTGTAATTTTGAGTGTGTATTAGGTTAGACATGCATTCTTATATGAATCTGATGTTGTATTTACTCATTTTGGATCATCTGTTTCTAAATTCCACTTGGGGAGATATAAAGAACACTCGTATGTATTGTTTTAGTTAATCTTCCTTTAGGTTGAGCATGTCCAGGATGTCTTTTGTGTCTGGTGTGTATTTATTGAGTGTTTATGCACTTAATTACATAGTTAAGAACGTCTAGGAACCCTAGATGAAACTAGACGTAGATTTTAGGGTAGACTACCATCAGGCAACATATGCCTAGCCAATGAGCATAGCTTATTTGGGTGATTAGCTTGTTAATGGGTAGAAAGTGATCCGATGTCTTATGTGGTCAATAGGGGCTAGGGGCAATGACTCCCAACATTAAATATTTGAGACCAGAAAGAGATGAGATTAATTGAGGGATAGATTGTAGAACATTCAGAAGAGGCGTATGGATACATGTCTCCCTGATCCACAGGAGGCTCGACAGAATGTTCAAGTGAAGCAAGTGAGCTAAACCATAGCATATAAACATGCATTACATCCCCTAGTGCTCCATTATATCCCCCTAATTTCATTTTTTATTTTTTGGTTTAGTTTAGTTTATTTTTATACCTTAGTTTAGTTTCAATGCACACTATTTCTACTGGCTATATAAGGTGAAATGGACAGAATTGTAGTGTTCAGTTTCCTACTTCCTTGTGGAATCAACCTAGTCTTACCAAAAGATATTACTCACATGACACTTGCACTTGCATATGGCACCAAACCTGCTTAGGTATGGTATTGGCATGACTATATCAAATATAGAACTCCTTCCTAATGACCCCTCACTTTCCCATATCTAGGGATGGGCACCAAGCACAATTTTTCGGTAAGATTACCCAACTAAAAAATGCGTTCGGGTTGAGGGGTATTTACGAAATCTTGTCGTGAAATGGTACTAGTATTTACTGTATCTTCATCAATTTATAGATTTTTATGTATTTTTTATTTTTTAAATGGGTCCAAATATATTAGGTGGGTAATAGTATTTTTAAAGTATTTTTATTTTTAAATGGTTGTAGAATTTTTTCCTTTTAATTTTTATATAAGCCACCTAGTTCCTACACTTTACCTACACAATGCATAGACCATCTCCGCCTTTCTCACATCATTCCTACACCTTGGCTTTTTTTGTTTCCAATCCCCACCTCACTCCTACATCTTTGTCCCATATTCCCAACTTTATCTCTACCTACTTGACGAATCTCTCCAATAAGCAGTAGCATCCTGGACAATGTCCAACACTATCCTTGCATCCGCGCACCATCACCTCTATACATTAATTGTAAATAAAAATATATCAAATGATAAACCTTTAAGCTTCTTTGACCCTAGTTTACATTGGAATTTATTTAATAACTAATTTTTAAACAATTATAAATATTAAGAAAGTTAGGGAGGTGTCCTTTTTTAAGAGTTAAAAATCTAAATGTGGTGGAGTTAAAAATCGACTTATGTCATTGTTTTGAAAACGAAACTGGTTTGGCCAATCCCAGTTAGACCGAATTAGATATAATTGAATCGAAGTTTGACCTAACATTAAAAGAATATAATATATTAATTTTGATATTTTGAAATTGCGTAAACTGATGTGTTGCGTTGGATAGAGGGCTGCTTAACTTTTAAAGGTGCAGGTTTATATCCCAGCTCTTGTAATTTGGATGTTTACACTTTTATCCCATCTACTTACCTGGATGTTGGAATCAGACCATATTTGACTAAATCAGTATGAGGTTGGACCTGATCACCCTGCCACGTCTGACTATTTAGGAAGAAAAGTGGAAAACCAGTTCTGGCTTTTGTAAGAACCAGAGTAGTCTCAGGTTCCAGCTTAACCTGGGGTTTTTTTTTTCTTTTATGTTAGTTTTGGACATGGAACTTTTTGTCCCTCTGCTCTGCTGCTGTGGCTCTACAGAGTCAGACTGCTTCGGCTTTTTCCCACAGAGAGCTCAAAATGTCACTAAGTTTCCAAAAAGTGTAAATCGCTGTCTAGAGGAGGACACCTTCTCAGTCAAACGAAATCTTTCAGGTAGTCGCGAGGAACACACACAACAAATCTACCCACTTAAGAAGATAGGTCCATCAAGGCTTAATATCCCAACCCTAAAACTCATTACAAGGAAACTCTATCTACTCCCTCCTTCACTAAGAATAAACATATACCCTTTGCCCAAATAAGGACATCATGAAAATAGGGAAACAATATAAACCAACACCAAACCAAAATCCCCCAAAAAAAACAGAGCACATTGAACTGTGAACATGCCGAATAATACAAGTTCGTTTATCTCTTTCAAATACTTCTCAGACCACACAAACCACCAAAGAAACAAAACACGATCTCAGGGAAATCACAAACCAAATAGCCAACAACATCACAGGATTACAGAAGAGCAAAAAATGCAGGGAGACAAAACATCGCCAAAGCCTGAATCGTGGAAGAAGACTCCACCAATGGAAAAATTCCTCACCTGGCCACGTCACCGAATCTGGAAAGACACTAATGGAGCAAACGGGGAGAGATGAACAGCCAAGCATAGCAAAATGGAGCAACAACAAAAGGACAGGTAAGTACTCCAAACGCATTGTCCTCTGGATTTGCACGACACCCCTAGTTTAAATTTGAACTATTTATGTGATTCCCCTTGCTAGATATATACATTTATATATATATATATATATATATATATATCTGCAAAAGACAAGCACTATAGCAAAAAATTACGAGACTTGCCCCCAAAAAAACATAGAGATTCGGGGTTCTCCAAAATCCTCAAATAACCATACACACAACTCACGCCATGCAATCCCACTATGTTTGCACCTTTCATCGCGAACTGGAATGGCTTCCCACTCAAGAAAAGACACTCAGATGATTCCTATTTCCGCAGCTGATGACACCGAACAGATCCCTCTAAAAACAGCCATCCCACAACTCTGGAAAGCCTCACCCTGCATACAACCAACCCAATCGGAGGAAAGTCAAGTGGTTGCAGGACAAATTACCTGCCTCGCGGAGTACCTCCACAAGTTACCATCTCACGAGAATGTGCTGAGAATTGTATGGCTAGGCTTCAAAATTCACTAGTAGGTACCTTCTTTGTAAGAATCCCGGCCTCTCTTTTAGCTATATCGACCTTCCTACAAAACCTCCAAAATATTCCTGGGAAACCCAAAGCAAGGGTTGTAGGCTACCCACTAAACAAAGGGTTCCACTCCTTTGTTCTCACATAGACAACTACCTATTCCAAAAATCCCCACTTTGGGTCAAGCTCCAGAAGCTACCCTTTCATCTATTCCATGATGAAGCACTCCGCAGAGCCATCTGACCACTAGGACGCAATGTGTGCATGGATGCAGAGACGACCTTCAACCCGTGTAGTAGACACTATGGGAGGGCCAAAGTTATTGTTAAACTTGAAGATGAGGAGAAGAAAGGGACCACTATGGAGATCCTTGGGGCAGGTTTTTACCTACACTACGTTGTGGAGGGAGGCCAAAAATATGCACAATATGCAGAATATGGGGACACAATACCGAAGAATGTATAGGAAGAGCACTGCCAGGAACAGAGATTACGTTGGAAAAAAACCCTCCTAATGAACAAGATGGAGATGGTCAGGGGGGCGAATGGACGATGGTGCAAAGCCGAAGGTTACCCAGATTGACCAGGCCCTCATCTTAGCCAATTGGGAACTATGAGAAAAATTAGTCCTACACACTAACCAAGAAAAAGCAGGACAATCCTAACCAAACTGAAATTACCCGTACCCATGCCAAGGAAATCCTACTCATCAAAGCCCGAAATCTCACCAGACACACCTCTTGTGATTCTACTAGACACATGTATGCCACCCCCCACTGACCTTGTTCCACCAACCCTCAAAGTAGAAATTTTCTAGCAGCCTTGAAGAAGGCTCAACGATCCCTACTTCCCCCGTTATCCAAAAAAGCGAAGGGGAAGGAATGCGTCACTCACCAGGAGGATACAGTGGACTCAGAAAAAATCGAGAGAAGCATTTTTCAAGGAAAAGAAACCTGAAAGAAGAGACCGGCGGAGACACAAATTTGAAAGGTAACTGGAATGGAAGCAACAACAAGCTGCTCCCTCAAGATCACCAAGAAAGTGATGGAAGTACCACCTTTTCCTACCGAGTCGCCAGGTACGAACAGAATGACCACCCCGATTTTTTATTTATGATTGTTATTCTCATTTGGAATATCCGAGGTGCCCACAGACTCTTGCGAAAACATGCTCAAGATACAATGCTAAAATTGCATTCCTCGGAAACAATTTACCTCTCATAAATGAAGTCGGCTTGTTTTAGCTTGACTAGACTAAGCACTGGTCAAACGGAACAGCCAGTGATTATCTTGCTTTAGCTAGATTAGACAAAGCACTGGTCAACGGAGCCAACCTGGCAAAATCCGACACTCACTGACTACTCTTCCTAGAGTTTGGTCAGATCACTCCCCATTAACCTTTTCAAATCACCCCTTAGATAGACCCCTTAGAAGACCCGTGATACCTTTGGGAACTTCCAGACAAACATTAGAAAGACAGCAAAAATATTAGAAAAGACCCAAAAAACAAATATACAACACCACCCCCAATAACCAAGGTCTCCTACAACAAGAAAAAGAGCTACAATATGATATGATGAAACTTACCAAAATAAAACACTTACACACTTTTCAGCAAACCAGACAAAGTATTTTCAATGATGGGGATGAAAACATGCGTTTCTACCACTCCTTTGTAAAATCTAAAACACATATAAAGAAAATCATACAAATAAAATCCCTGAAAGGAATCCTACTAGATACCGAGGTAGAGATTAAAGAGGAAGCAAAACAATTTCAAAAAATTATACTCTCAACCGGTCAAAAAAGGATTACCACCATTTCAGCTGGAATAAAGGCTATCCAAGGAGGATGGAATCTCATTAACTGTACCCATTACCATGAGAGAAATAAGGGCAGCCTTATTCTCCATGGAATCATATAAAGCACCGGGACCGAATGGGTTCCAACCTGTCTTCTTTAAACACAATTGGCCCCTCATAAAGGAGGACCTCCATCAAAACATCCAGGTCAGTTTCAGCTCTAGAAAAATGGACAAAATACATAATAAAACTTTCACTGTCCTAATACCAAAAAAGGGACAATCTTGAAAGTTTTGGAGACTATAGGCCAGTCAGCCTATGTAATGTCACGTATAGAATCCTCACAAAGATTCTTGCGAATAGATTGGCAAAACTACTGCCAAATATTATCTCCCCCAAAAAGGCTGCCTTTCTTATGGCACAACCATATCCAAATAGACTATGAAATACTGAAAACTTTTCAGCTTAATAGGAAAAAACACATATTTCGGAACAAATATCATAGGAAAGCTTTTGACACTATTTCCTAAGACTTCATTGGTCATACACTAAAATCTTTCAATTTCCCTAAACAATAGCAAGGGCTACTCCTATCATGCATTACCTATACTTCATATTAAATCCAAATAAATGGAACCCCAATAGAACCAATCATACCATTAAATAACATGCCCCATATTAGCGACACACACTATGCAAATGACACCCTTCTGATCAGAAAAGTAGACCTGGGTACTGCAACTACCGTCATGGAAGCCCTAGGGGAATATGCTGACTATTTTGGCAAACATATAAACCCAAACAAATCATCAATTATCTTTTCCCAAGCAATCCCAATTCAGACTCAGGAACAAATTCAGGCTAAACTTCCCTTCCGCCACACCCCTTCCTTAGGTTCTTACCTAGGGGTCGTAATCCCACATGCTGGAATTTTTAGAGAATCCTATGAAGCAATGTAACAAACTAACGGTAAAAGCTAAATGGTTGGACAAAGAAAACACTATCCCTGGCACGATGGGTGACTCTAATAAAAATTGTCTTGACTAGTATACCACTACACATGCTATCCTGCTTCTGACTCTCCATTAATGTGATAGATCAATTAGGTAAAATGTTTAGACAATTTCTAAGGTTGTATAAGGACAGGAGAAAAATTCACCTAGTGAACTGGGAAAATACATGTGAACCACATAGTGAAGCCGGACTAGGCCTTAGAAACCTACAAAGCCTAAGGAAAACATTCAGAATAAAGCTTCTTTGGAGAATGTTCTCTAACTATGACTCACTCTGGGCAACATTTATGAAACTCGAGTATGTAGAAACACCACACAGTTTGTAAGTCAAATAAGCAAAGATGCTCAACGGCCTAGAAACAGATCTCTAAGCACATTCACATCCTAAACGAGCATAAGGGACACCAAATAGCCCTAGGATCAAACACCTCTCTCTAATATGATAATTGGGTATCATTATACCAGGAGCCCCTAATAGATAGGATTTGAAACAAGTGCGGACTATAAGATCCTAAGGTATAAACTACATCATCCAAAGGGGAGACATATGGAATGAAACTCGCGTAAGGGAGCTCTGGCTCCCCAACGTTGCTGACTCTATTTTAGACACCCCAATTGCAGTTAGAAACAAGGATTTATTAATCTGGTCTCACACAATTGATTGAGTTTTTTTCCTGTAAAATCAGCTTATCATGTCTCACATTGGATACAAAAAACAATACAGAAATCTCAAAAGTGTGCCCGTATGAGTGTATATGGAAAACAAATCTGGGGATTAAAATCCTTACCCCGACAAAAGATCTTTATTTGGTTGCTCATTTAGGATAGAATCCACACGGCAGATGTTCTAATTAGGTGGGGACTTCAAGTGGATATGACCTGTAGACTGTGCTCAAATGAGACAAAATCACCCACCCACCTACTGCTATCTTGTAATTTTGCAAAGGAGGTGTGGAAATTAATAAAGGAACATACAGTAATCACACCAAATGATCAAACGGTTAGATCTTTCCTGATTAAATTATTCACATCCCATAACACTAAAGATTGCCCTTGCGCCCATGTATTTTTGTTACAGCCTTATGGGAATTGTTGCTCCAGTAACAAGAAACAAATCGAAAACAAAATTTCTACACCAAGACTGCTAACAGAATTACAGGATTAACCCAACAGATCCTCAGTGTCAAATGGGTCCCATGCGGGAGAGTGATTGGTAATTAGAGATTCAAATGGAACCCCGTTAACTCCTCTCATTATTAAAAATTGTTACATAAGCTATGATATTCGTATTGAGGGGGATTCATAGATAACAAATCAGTTAATCCAGGGGAAATACAAGGACAGTGGAGGCTGAAACACTGGAGCAATGCATGCCGGGAACTGCTGAAAAATTTACCCTAGATGAAGCTGCAACACCAATTCCAGGAAACAAACGAGGCTCTGATGCACTTGCTTAGATGGTTCTGCCTATGCAGGTCAAGGGGAAAGACTATTTGTGTGTGGCTGAGAAACAACCCACCTTTTTTGAAAAACTCTGTTCTAAATGATTGTCTAAGGGCACACTTATGCCCTCAATTCCTTATTTTGGATGACTGTATATTCCTAGACTCTCCAAACTCTATCTCCTCTCTCACAACTTTTGACAGTATTTTTACGGGTGAATGAAAGTCTTAAATGGTTTCATATAAGAAAAAGTTCAACCCAGATAAACTGGCTGGTACAGTCCAGATTTTAAAACACTAAAATCAACACTACACTTAATCTCCGTCTTGTCCATATTACGTTACCCATAGTTAAGTTTGTCAGTTTTATCCAATTACATAATTACCCAGTCTTTTGATTAACATACACACAGATAAGGAATAAAAAATATATTTTAGTGAAATTTTTGATAATCACGTAAAATAACCAATTTACCCGATGTGAATTCAGAATGGGTGAGGAATATGATTATTCTGTACCAGATTGGAGTACGTAATTACAATTAAAAAATTTTTTCAATTTTTATAAAATCCTATATATTACCATTCTTTTTAGATAATTCAATAGGGTATAAAATGTACTAATGAAATTTGTATGATTTTATAAACCTGTATTTTCCTAAGGAGTGAAACCCGTGCAATGCACATGGAGAAAGACATGTATGATTTATAGAAAAATATATTATAATACATCTTAAATACTTATTTTTTATTAGTATCTTTATTTATATTCAATAATTATTATGTCAATGTAATAACTCAAGAACCTAACACAGTTTCAATTTACCCATGGTTTTTAAGATCGATACATATCGACTGATGTTGGCCGATACTTATATGTATTCTATCACGAGAGGTTTTCGTTTACAGGAAACTGACCCCTTCCCATATCGGTAGGTTTCCAAAGTTATCGAGAAACATGTTGATATGATACTCTGAAATTTCTAACAGTTGGAAATACGAATATTGAGAATCCGTGAATCACATATTCATAGTAGTTTATCGATATCCTAGATGTGATTCTTAGTGCCCAAGATAGCTTTCTGGATTCGGGAAGTTGGGGGCAAAGTGCCTCACTTTTTTTGCTATTCTGGCGACAAAACAGTAGAGAATATTGTAGCTGGTCATCGACTGACTGTTATGCGGTGGTCGTCGACTGTAACGACAATCAGAACACCGACGCAAAGAAACTACGGTTTTTCTGCAGCCGATGGTGGGAGGTTAGGGACGACCTCTCATGGCCCGGTCCCAATGCCTTGAACCGAACCGGATCGATCCGGTTTGGCGGGGGTTTATGAAGTAGGTTTTGGAAGAAATTTGGACCGTAGTGAATATTCAGTTTGACGCCTTATGAAAGTCGGTTTTGGAAGAAATTTGGACCATAGAAAATATAAAATATTTAATATCTTATAGTATTTTTTCAGAATTATTCTAATTTCTCCCATTCTACAATAAATGCAATATAATCTATTGATGTGTTTGGTTCAATATATTTGGGATTTTATTTTGAAAAAAATAAACGAAGTATTCCAAGTAATAAATTTTAAGGGTACTGATGATACTATACATGATGGTGATGTTTACGGATCATCTGAAGGTATTTATTTTACACAAAAATAATATTTTAACCATGCTACGCAAGACTCCAATCATAGTGCATGAGATAAACTAGGTGTTGGTATTTTAGGCAATTATTGTTTGTCTTTTTTCAAATATTTGCATCAATAAGAACATCAAGTTTTAAATATTAATAATATTTTCCTATTTTTAAAAATTTTTCCTACAGTATCGATATTTATTACAAGTGTATCTTAAGCTATCCATGAGTATCCATGATATGTATCCCTTTCCGTAATGCCCAATTACTTTGCGTATCTGAACATTCTAGATTAGTGCCAAATATATTATTTTAAAAGTATTATTATCAATAACGAATGTAACACTATTGAAAATGTATTAATTACATTATCTATCAAAAAATAATTATAGTTAGCAATTGTTTTTACCTAGCACCTTCACTTCAACCTATTTGAAAGCAGGTTACTTAAATATTAACTTAAAAGTTTCCATTTCTCTTGGAGATTCACTTTATTCGAGCATTTATAAAAGCTTCTTGAGTGGACAAAAAAAAATCGAGGATACAATCTATGAGAGAATAAAATCCAATAACAAAGTGCCAACTATGCACCCACATCAAAAGGTGCGCATAACATTACTTTATCATTTAATAACTCATTTCACGACATGTTATACTTAATGTCACCAAGGTTCATAAATTCATGACAATGAGTCATACTGATTGTCACAAAATATTGTATAATCGTGACAAAAAATAAAAGTCCGGCTTATTTTTTCTGCTTATGAAGTAATGAAAATCAATTTTTGTGGCAAAAAGTTCTAGTTTTTGCCACGAACCCTTTTTTATCTCTTTAGAATAATTTTTTTTCACAAAATCCTGGTAATGAATTTACCGTCATAGAACTTATGTGACAATAATTTTGTCTCAAAATATAAAATTTTTGCAACGAATATAGTTCATGACAAAAAAATTTTGTTGTTGTAGTGCAATAACATGTTTATAATAGCTAACTAATATGTACACACTAAACTTATTGGGTAACTGTATACATGGAGTTTATGGTTGTATTACTTAACATGAATATGAGTACATATAGGTACAAGACTTACATTCTGTTTAGGTCGCTTAGACCTGAAACAATAAAAGAATCATACCAATGATAAAACACACGACTAAGGTAAGTACTCACATGGAGGAGGATCTTCTGATTGATCTTTTACTTGAGGAAGAAGTTGTTTTGTAACAATCCTTGCAAAGTTATAGTCTTTGCAGAGACACGATGCTTGGAGATTAACCGAGTGAATTGCCATCGTGAGAAACCTTATCAACAACTTGATCCTGAGTTGAAATGTACTTAACCTGAAGATAACCACAAGAAATTCACTCTCTGATAAAATAATAAGTTACTTCCACGAATTTTACGCATCTATGAAACACTGGATAGGCTGCAATATAGGATGCTGCAAGATTATTGCACCACAATATCGGTGGATCCTTTACAAAGAAACGAAGCTCCCAAAAAAGCTGTAATACCCAAAATGCTTCAGCAGCAGCGATGGCTAATGCTCTATACTCGGCCTCAGCACTAGAGCGAGCTACATTAGGCTGCTTATAAAAGGACCAAGAAATAAAAGAACTCCTGCTGCATTTTCTACAAAATGTGCTCAACAACCTGAAGAGAACTGCCCGTAACTATTATATCATTCACATAAATGAGAATATTGATAGTGAAGTCAGAAGCTTACTTAAACAACAAAGAATTATCAACCTTTGAGAGAGTAAAACCCAGTTCAAGAAGATAGCAAGTAAAACGATTGTACCAAGCATGTGGACTTTGTTTATGACCATACAAAGACTTGTGCAAGTGACACACTGGATGAGACTGAGAAGGGTCAACAAACCCAAGAGGTTGAACTCTATAGACCTCCTTAAATAGATTTCAATTCTGAAAATCATTGTTGATATCCAACAGTTGAATAACCCTGTGCTTACTTACTGCTATTTCCAGAACAACTCGAATAGTAACTGGTTTGACCAATGGACAGAAAGTTTAAAAGTGGTCTTGACATTCTCTCTAATTAAAGACTTTTGCAACTAAGCTTGCTTTGTACCTTTCAACTGAACCGTCTGATCTGGTCTTCAGCCGAAACACTCACAGCCTATGGCACACCTTCACTTTGGCAAAAAAAAAGTGTCCAAATTTGATTAGACAACAGTGCATTAAAAATTCAGCCTCCATTGCATCTTGCCACTCGGACTTTTTGATAGCCTGACTAAAAGATATTGGTTCAATTGGACTAGGGGGAGATCTGGAGGGTGATGTGTGCTCTGTAAAACCCTTGGTTTGAGTCTAATGATCTGAGATCTAGTGACCGTGGGATGTGTAGCAAGAGGAGCACTAGGGAGAGCAGCAGAAGGAATATGAGGCAGATCGAATACTGGCGATGAGTCGAAACCAAAAGTGGGACTAGGAGAGAGACTAGATGACGGGTCAACTGAAACAGACGACAAGGTGGGAGTCATCCGGAGAGTGGATAGGGGTAGTATTTTGAGAGACTAGAGGGGGGGGGGGGTGAGGGCAGATATCCACAAGGAACAACTAGAAGGGACAACAGTGATGCCAAAGCTATTTGTCGCAATGTTTTCTGGCGACTTTAGCCGTCGCTCAGCAAGTCAAACCCATCATGGTATAGAAGATTGCACTCTTTCGTTTGGACCGTTTATTGTAGCCAATCTCTCCAAGAATAGATTTTTGAAAGCAACGCAAGTAGAACTTTCGGCCATCTTCAGCAGAAATCAGTGCAGACAGTGATTATGGACAGACCTTTTTCTGGTAACTGCAAATATCCCCTGGAAGGAGACACCAATCATGGTGTAGAAAAAAAAACTTCTTTCTTTTGCATCCTCTCTCCGAGCAAGACTCATCTGGAAATTAATTTTGCAATCCACGCAATGGGCATTCTCACCATCTTTAACAGACAACAGTGCCAACTGTGATCGGAAAGTCATAATGGAGCTACGTTTTCCGGTGAGAGCAACATCCCCCTGCAAATAAAAGGCCTTCGATCTGTAAGAGATACACAACTCTTTTCTTTTCAAAAGCTTTGGTAACCAAAAGAATCAGGAGAGTATTTTTGCAAGTCTTGGAATATAACACTTTGACCATCTTTTTCACTAAATTCTGGGTTGTCCTCACCACGACTCTGAACCCTCATTTTGATTCCGTTTCCACCAACCGATGAGCCCTTACTATAAAAAGGGTTGTTAATCTTTGCACTAGGATGAATGTTCTTTTGTTTTCGTCTTGAAATCTGACCATCCTAGGACCTCCAAGATAGTCCCAAAACATAGCGTCACTGCACATTAACGACATAACCCGAAAATGCCAAAGCTCAAAATTTGGCTCCAATCCACAGCTTTTCTTCTCTATTTCGAAAGGTTATTTCCGTGACAATATTTGGGTCCTTCGCCAATCAATTACCGGGCGTCAGACGACCGAAATTGCCTCCGGAAAGTCCCCTCAATGAGCCTCTTTCTCGGCAACCATCTCCTCCGATGCTTCTTAATTTTTACCGCAACTCTAATATTGTTGTCTGTCTCGAATGACCACCTATTGACTGCCACCGGCCTCTCGTCGCCGAAATAGCCTCGCCGGAGCTCAGTCTGTGCGAAAACCCTAGAGCAATTAGGGTTTCCATGGATGGAAGAAGAAGAAGGGCCACGACTCTTATGTTTCAGCCAGTGAACAGGACTAGAGGTAAACCCTGTTTAGCTTATTTTCTTTGTTTTACAAATTAAATTGTTTGTATGTGAGAAAAAACAAAAAACAAAAAAACAAAAACAAAAAATGAAAACATGGATATACAGAAAAGTCCGGAATTAACTAATAATTAAAAATAGACTCCTATTCTAGTAATACCCACAATAAAACCTACTAATGGCCGATAATGCTAAATAACCCAAAGTATATTTGCTAAACTGATTAATGAATGAAACATAATATTTAAAGCGGCCAAAATATTGGATCGAACAATGTCCCCAAACATCTGCATATACATTATGTAAGATAGAAGGCGCATGAATTACATAAGTAGATAATGGTAGAGACATTGATTTAGGGATACGACAAGCATGGCATGAAGCTTTTTTATTAGAAATCTCAATCATTAAAACTCGAAATACATTGCACAAATTTTCAAAACTAGGGTGTCCTAATCTTTTGTGCCAAAACGAAAAAGGGGAAACAATAGAAAGCAAATAGGACAGAGATGACGCATGGTCCACAATGTAAAGTATATTACTTAACAATATTGGCTTCTGCACAACGAAGCCATTAGAATTGAATTTTACACTACAAAATTGATCAGAAGTGAGACAAGAAATCGAAAGAAGATTTTGAGAGACGAGGGAACATGTAAAACATGACGGAGAGTTTAGGAAGAGTTACACCGACATAAACCAATAGAGGAGATAGTCAAAATTGTACCATTGCCAAGGTGAATTTGATATGAACTAGTATATTGGGTGTCGTCGATGAGCAAAGTGGAATAAAAAACAATATGATGGGAAGCACCAGAATTTGTATACCAGGTTGAATCATTCGCAGTGTCAACCTGGGCCAAATATGCCTATGGGTTCACACCTAAAAAAACAAGATTGGAACAATTGCGGCACTGAAATACAGTGCCCATATTTCTGAAAAATCTGGCAGGTTGGTTTGTCTGAGTTCTCATTCTGGCAAGAGGCTTGTCCGCCGCCGCCATTGTTGCCCCGGCCACGATTGTGGTGACCACGCCTTCGGCCATTGAAATGGCCTCGACCACCGCGAGTGGCTACGTTAACAGAGGGGCATGCTGAAGTGTCAACAGAGGCAGGTGTCTCAAGCATCTGTAACCGATGCTCGTGTAAGAAGCAGATTTTGTAGCATCTTAATGGAATATGGGTCTTTAGGGCCAGTAACAGTCTGTGCAAACGACTTGAACTCCTATATCAAAGGTATAATTATCTAAGGGTTGACCTAAAGCGGCAAGATCAACTGTTATATTATTTATCTTGTCTAGATAAGCCGCCAACGAAAGAAACCCTTTTTTAGAGTGTGCAATTGAAAACAGAGGTGATTTAGACAAGCCTAGTCCGTCAACGCGAACGTGGACATCAGCTTCTACCACATTGCCCAAGCTGTGGGTAGTCTGAGAGTGAAGCCGACAACACTGTCAGAAAAAGTGGAGACAATCCAGCTCTGAATAGTCTAATCAAGGACAAACCACTGCATGTACGAGGGACTAGAGACGAGTGTGTCAGAATCTGCTGGTTGTGCATAACGGCACCATCTGTTGACACCAAAGGAAATAATTCAGCCTGCCAAGTTTAATCGACATGTGGTGCAAGATGTTTGAAACATCTATGTGATACCAGTGAAACATCTATGTGATACTGGTTTGGTGGGGAAAGGAATGAGGGAGTAATAGAAGAGTTAGGCAAGGAGTCGACCATGGAACCCAAACTTCATGTCAAAGGGAAGAGAAGAAAGGGAAGATGATCTAGATTCAAAACTAGGGCCGGCCTGATACCATTTAAACGTGAAGTTTCTAATTGTATTACTTTACGTGAATTTGAATACATATAGGTACAAGAGTTACATACAGTTTGGGTTAAGTACACGTGATACAGAGTCTTCTTTAAGGCAAGTCCTTCTCTAACAACATCTGTTAAGAACCCTACAATGTACTCAAGGAGTTTCAACAATTTGGAATTGTTTAGATTGTTGAATAATTATTACTTTTAGTGTAGCGTTCAATTTAGTATAATAGATCGGTTCAATTTAGTATAATAGAGCGTTCAATTTAGTATAATAGAGCGTTCAATTTAGTATAATAGAAATCATAGAAACAGCTTCATAGCCTCCGGCATAGCAACCTCGATCTTCGGTGACTAATTAGTTAAAACAGTAGAACGGAGCGGCAGAAACTGTAGCACTAAAATCAAAACATAAATTTTTTATCTCGCATGCTAACTTTATAAATTCATTGTCAATACCTCCACTTTTTACATGTCTCAAACATAAACATTTAACTTTCAAAAAACAATATGAACATTTATATGGATTGTGTTAGTATAAAGTTAAAATTTCATGGAGTCTTCCATCATGTAGTGGCTAAACATTTTGCTTTTCCACCACAGCAAAGAAATTCCCAATACTTGGTTAACATGTGATCATCTGGTCGAACCTTGTGCCACTTTCCTGTACAAAATATGGCGTAGGCATCGCCTGCATACCTGAAAAAAGAAATAAAATAAGAGGATAAAAATCCAATTCCAAAAATGGCCAACTTAGTTTAGCTATTAGAATTGTGACAGGGAAGTACTTTCCAACACCATGCAATTGGGTAACATGAGTCCAATCATCTTTCAAGTATTCATTGGAAAACCTTTGGATCATCCGAGTTCGTTTCTTCTGCAATCCAAGGGTCTGTATCACCTTCTCTATCTCTTCTGCTTCAACTTCTGTTGCAGACTTTGCATTGGGGCAGAGGGCAAATAGATCAGATATAACTTTCCCGGCCTGAAATGATGAATGACCAAACATCAAACAGAGAAGTGCGTTAACAAGATTTTCATCCATAGTATATTATTGAGCTAAAAATTAATTTTGGTAGGGTAAACCCTGGTTAAGCCCTATTTAAAGCAATTAAGTGGAAAAGGAAGTTCATTTCCTATTTAGATTTCTAGAATAACTTTTCTGTAATCCTAGATGCATTTTATAACAGGAAGTTCATTTCCATCAAATAATAATAAATACATCTTCACAAATCACAGCTTATAGAATTCTTTTGATGTCAGTAAGACTTTCTACTGAAGTTCATGATGTGGTCTTCTAGTTTCACTCAACACTGTCATAGTCGAATATCTCACCAAAATACCAATACCAAGTAACCAGGCAACAACAAAGCTTGGCATCAATCCTATGGCCTCTCGGCAAACCAGAAATCATGAACTGTGTTGAGCCTAAAGACATGGTTCCGACAATCAAAGGTCTTGTCTACTTCAACCTATCTAAGGACAGGAAACTGGTAAACAAAAACAAGTTAAAATGGTTCATAACTTTCCAAGGATCCAAAATACCTGAACTTGATTTAAATTTCTATTAACAAGTTAAAGGTCTTCTTGACTTCTACTCAACTAATGGCAAGGAAATGAAGACTACTAAGCTCAGATCAAAAATGTTTTTTGTCTCATATCCAAAAGAGGTTCAGCTCACTGGGAGGCCTGTTGAGTACAATCATTCCATTCTCTGGAATCCATTTGAGAAGAAAGATGATGAATAAACCACTGCAGTATTGCTTGATTGTTTCACTAGAAAACAAAACTTCCTGAAATAAGACAAGTTCATCAAGTAAAAACGAGCCCCAGCTAAAGTATATTACTTGACTTGCGGGCTGCAGTCAGCACCGAACTTCCATTTACAAAATTTGTTCGTACAATATGAAAATATTCTATTCCTGCAAACCTTTTGATTCTCCAACAAGCAAAATTCTTTTATTTAAAAAGCCAAGATATTGTCTCCAAATACCAGCGAGAGTGACTTCCCCTTGTATAACGCAACATTTCCACCATCAAAGATACTAAAGTAAAAAAGTGGAAAAGATTTGCACTTTTACCTGTGCTCCCGTCGTCCGATTCAATAGCATGCAGATTACCAATACCTTCCAAGGATCGTCAATGTGATCTTCTCGCAATAGAGGACAATGCGAGCACGGCGGCTTCCAATTGTCCTCTGATGTCTTTCTTCTATACGCCTCGTCATTCGGCTTCCAGCTAGTCCCTGGGCTCTGAAAATACGGGGATACAACACGAGGCTTCTTTGCCCCTATAACATTTGCCCCGTCGTTCTGAAAATATGGGGATACAACACTAGGCTTCTTCCCCCCTTTAACATTTGCCCCTTCGCTCTGAAAATATGGGGATACAACACGAGGCTTCTTCCCCCCTTTAACATTTGCCCCTTCGCTCTGAAAATATGGGGATACAACACGAGGCTTCTTTCCCCCGTCGACATTTCCCTCTCGAGTTTCCCTTTGACCCGACGCAGACACATCAGGCCTCTCGAAGTAGGGAGAAATGACAACCACAGAGTCGCGGCGGCCCTCTTTGCCGCATCCCTTGTTTCTCCGTCGTTTTCTGGGGGCGTCTATCCGTTTCACAATAAATGGGGATACAGAACTTGACGGACAAGGTTTCTGCCCCCGCTCAAATTTTTCCTCATGATTTCCCCTTTGCCCTGATATAGACACATCAGCCCCCTCGAAGTAAGGCGAGACGATGACCACAGACTCGCGACGGACCTCTTTTCCGCATGCCTTGCTTTTCCACCGTTTTATGGGCAGATCTCTCTGTTTCTGAGAATCACCGTTGCCAATAACTTCAAAAAAATGGGTGTTCTCAGCCGCTCGAGACGAAGATCGTTGAGAAATTTGAAAGTAGGGAGAAACAACTCGAACCGGCCCCGGTGCGGCGACTCGCCTTCCACGTTCTCCGCCGCCAGTTGTTTCTGTTGACTTCGTTATCGTCCCTGCTCTCTTTCCCATCCGTCTCCGAGGGATTTAGGGCTTCTGCACAGTACACGCACCCTTGCGGAGTTCACCGTTCTCACTTCACATCGGATTTGTGGGCTGGAAAAGAGAGGGAGAAATAATTTATTGGCTTGGGGGGGGTGACCGTCAGCGGGTCCTGGGTGCTGGTTTCGTGGATCACGTGAAATATAAAAACAAAAAAAAAAGTTTATATATAATTATTTTAAACTGTAATTATTGTATTAGTTTTGATGTCAAGGTGATTTTTGTGCATGGCGATTATATAAAACTTTGGCGGCTTCGAGGAGATCTGTATCTTGTAACTAACTTGATTTTTTATGCTTGTATAGTTGAATGGCGGGTTTCTTTGTGCTTGAATAGTTGAATGGCGGGTTTCTTTATTCTTGAATAGTTGAATGGCGGGTTCTTTATGCTTGAATAGTTGAATGGCTGATTTCTTTATGCTTGGATGAGCGTGAAGCCTCTTTAATTCTCAGCCCCACCCTTACCTGGACCCATGACCCAAAAATAAATGTCTAAGACTCATGATCACGAAGAAGAAGAGCCAACGATATGTTCGAAACCGCTAGAAAAATCAATTAGTTGAGTCTCCCATACTCGAAAAAAACAACAATTTCCGAGCATTAGCTGCATCACAAATCTTCGTCCGTTCAAAATCTACAGATATGGCAATCAGCCACAGCCCAAATTTGCGCAAAATATTTTAAGTCATGATGCAGATCTAGATGCAAATCAGACATAAAAAATGGAATAGGACACTTCTAGGGTCAATGGGAGCTGACAACAATGCCTGCTTATATGACCCCAAATGCACATAAAGGTGTTTAAGGAGGCCGGCCAAAATGGCCATGAGCATTGGAGCTCACATACGCGCAACAGCGTGTGCACATGCACGCGTGCGCCAAAATGAGAAGGTTCGGGGTTGTGAGATTACGTACACATATGCACATGTAAGTGGGGTTGCGGATACGTGGCACGCGCCGCGGGCGCTCGCGCGCCTACACAACAACCGGGGACTGGGCAGCAAGAGGCGCAAGTGGCAGTCCGTGCGTGCGCTAAGTCTGCAAGGGTAGCCATGCGTGCTTGGCATAGCGCGTGCGCACTCCACAGCCATTCGCGCACCCGCGTGCATGGCCCCACTGGGTCCCACATTGTATTGTATATGGGAGTTCCATATACTGTTGGAAATCTAATTCCAAGGGGATTCTAAGGGGATTCCAATGGTTGTGAGTGCAGCCTCGACATTGTACAAAGTTTTTGAGTTCCCCATCAGAGAAGGGAACTTGTGTGCCAAGAAAGACCAGAAAAGGCAAGTTCCGAAACAGGGAGGAGATGGACACGATCTTTGGAAACTTCTCGCGGTGAAGGACTCACAATCAGAGTAATAAACCGACTCCAACCGTTTTGGCAAGCTGAGGTGGCAAGCGCACATGCAAATCTGGATAAGGAAGCCGAGATTCAAAAAGCGCCTACAAATCAAGGATTACGTGAGGATCTTGGAGCATCTGACGGATTTGACTTGATCAGAGGAGGTTTAGCTCGATTAGGCAACTTCCAAAACTGATCAACACGTTTCCTAGTTCCTCTAGGATTCGTCTAGGGTTTTTGTATGTAGGAAAACTATAAATAGGGGTTTGGGAAACCGCATAAAGAGGGATTCACGCTCTAAGTCATTGTGAGACATGAGAGGCTATTGTGGGAGTAGTTTTTCTTTCTTTTCTTTGCTTGGGAGAGCAAAAGCTCTGCACGTATGTACTTTGATTCCCTATGAGGTAATTCTACATAAATGTTTTCTAATCTTTGAGTACTTTGTGTTTACTTCTTCTCATCCACTTCTCTCCCTCTTCTTCTCCGTTCTTTCTCTTCAAGGCCGAGTTCTACAGAGATTTTTCGCATTTGGTAACATTGCTTTACGAATCACTGGTTGGGTAGCGATCCTGGGTCGGATAGGCTTATCTCGGCTCCTCCTGTAATCCGCTTTCAAAGGAGTAGTAGCTGAGTGCCGCATGGAGTTAGGCTGAGTGTTTGGGTCTTGACTCTCAGCCCCGAGACACGGTGCTCAAGCGTATTATGAATGTAATTCTTGTGTATTGATTATGTGTTTGACATGTACATATATAGTTACACAGAGAAGAGAGTCCGAGTCAGTTTAGGAAACACACTCAGAATCTTAATGAACAAGAAATACTTATTTACAAAATTTACATAATATGGAAACACTAGGATTGTCTTTTGATCATGACTCATCTTGCCTAATCTGTGAAGAGTCTGTATTTGGTAAGACTCTTTGTCTAGAAGATTTTGAGAGATCTTTGTCACTAACATTCCCCTACAAGGTTGGGGTCTTGGCAAAGAAGCAAAGCTTGATTAGAAACCGTTGAAAATTGACCTCGTGACAATCCTTCAGTGAATATATCAGCCACTTGATCATGAGTGGATATATATTTGACCTGCAACTACCCATTACAGACGCGTTCACGAATAAAGTGATAGTCAAGTTCCATGTGCTTGACCGAGCTATGAAAAATCGGATTGGTAGCAATGTATGTACCCGAGAGGTTATCACACCATAGAGTAGGAGGATCTCACAAAAATATTCTTAGCTCTCAAAATAGTTGAAGAACCCATGAGACTTCAGCAATGGCAATAACTAATCCCATGTATTCTGACTCAGTGCTAGAACGAAGCGACTATGGCTTTCTTCTTGGAGGACCATGAATTGAGAGACCCTCCAAAATACATACTAAAGCCTATGACAAAGCGCCAATCATCAGGGCAGCCTCCCCAATCAGTGTCACAATAGACATCCATGCCATAATCATGAGTCGGCTGAATCAGAAATCCATGATGCAATGTGCCCTTCAAATAGCTCAATATCTTCTTGACCACATACCAATGTACGTCAGTGGGCGCTTGCTGAATTTGACATGCCTGATTGACCGCATACTATATGTCTGGTCGAGTAAGTGTTAGACATTGGAAAACACCAATAGTAGATCGATATTCTGAAGCATCAAGAAGAGGATTCCCCTCATGTTTAGATAACTTCGAACCTGTACCAACTGGAGTGGAGAGTGGATTTACATCGGCTAGGCGTAGGCAATGTAACAAATCAGCAGTGTACTTTGACAGGCACAGATGAAGACCACCCTTCGTGTAGGTCACCTCAATGTCGAGAAAATAATGTAAATTACCCAGATCTTTGACTATGAACTCAATCTGTAAGTTGTGAATAAGATCAGAAAGAGCAGAGGGAGAATCGCCTTACAATCAAGTCATCCATATACACCAAAATACATATAATCAAATCCGTATGTTGCTTGTATAATAGAGAAGAGTCTGCCTTGGATAAAATAGAACCATGCTCAAGGAGAAATGAGGTCAGACGACAGTACCATGCTCGAGGACTTTGTTTTAGCCCATATGAGGATTTTTGGAGAAGACACACTGCTTGCGGCTGAGTGGAATCAATAAAGCCAGGTGGTTCCATGTAAATGCAAGATCACCATTGAGAAAAGCATTACTTACATCGAGTTGTTCGATAGGCCAGCCTTTGCTCACTACCAAAGTGAGCATGACCCGAATTGTTATAGATTTCACCACTGGACTGAACGTCTCAAAATAGTCTTGGCCCTCTCTCTGATTAAAGTCTTTCAGGACGAGATGAGCTTTGTAATGATCAACACTGCCATCTGATTTGGTTTTGACTCGGAAAACCCACTCACATCCAATAGGGCTTCTCCCCTGCGGCATAAAAACAAGTCTCCAAGTGTAGTTAGATAATAAAGCATTAAATTCAGCTTGCATTGCCGCACGCCATTCCGGGTACTTCGCTGCTTGAGAATATCAAGTCGGCTCGAATGGAGTGGAAGGAGTAACGAACGGATGACGGGATGACGGGATGACGCATGGAGTTTAGGTTTAAGAGACCCAATCATTGACCGAGTGATCATAGGATGGGTAGCATGGGGAGAACTTAGTCGGGCAGTAGGTAGAGGAGCAGCCAGAGCGGGAGCTGGTGAAGAATCAATTATAGGAAATGGGTCTGAAGAGTCGGGGACAAAGAAAGAAAGAGAATCAGGAGTAGACTGCAAATGCGAAGGCAAGGACTGACGAATAGATTGAGAACCGATATCAACTAAGACTGGAGATGACGATTTTGATGATGAACACCTGCGTAACAAAGGAAGTGGTAATAATTTCACGGGCTGGTGTAAAACTGTCGTACCTGAGGGGGAGGGAAGTAGTGCTGCCTTGGCGTACGAAAAAGATATCTCATCGAAGATCATGCTCCAACTGATGTACACTCGACCCGTGGGCACATTAAGACACCTATAGCCTTTATAATTATAAGGATGCAAATGCGGGTAGCAAAGGCAGCCGTAAATACGCATAGAGGAATAATCAGGTTTGCGCCCGGAAAGGAGTTCAAATGGACTCTTTGAAGATAAAACTGAAGTTAGGAGACGATTTATTATATACGTGGCTGTAGAAAATGCAGAATCCCAATGCTCCTTTGGCATTGAAGCCTGTGCAAACAGGGTCATACTCATAGTAGCTATATAACGATGCTTGCATTCTGCAATACCATTCTGTTGTGGAGTGTATGAATACCGCAAGAGGAGAATAGTTGTTTGAACTGAACATTAACAAACCCAGTTCCACCATCTGACTGAAAAACTTTTATCTTTGTAGAGAACAGGTTTTTGACAGAAGTCTTGGAACGAACAAACAAAGAATAAACTTCAGCTTTGGTTTGAAGTAAAAATAGCCACGTAAATCTGCCGAAGTGATCTATAAAAGACACGTAATACTTGAAACCATTAGTGGATATAGTAGGACAAGGACCCCACACAACGGCGGAGACAGTGGGCAAAGGAGATGGAGCTGAAGACAAATATGCCGAAAATTGCAAAGATGAAGATTTTGTTACACAACAAGCAGGGCATGAAGCCATTTTATTAGAATTTGAAACTTTAAGATTAAGACTCCTTAGTACATTACGTAAAACAGAGCGACCCAGATGACCTAATCTTCTATGCCAAAAGAAAAAGGAGATGGAGTAGAAAGTAGACATGTAGGTGATGCAGCATGATCAACGATGTGAAGTCCATTCTTATCTCCACCCCGCAGCAGTATGCGATCCAAATTGGCTTCCTGAACACAAAAACCATTAGAGTTGAAAACAACAGTGCTATTGTGGTTAGAAGTTAAACAGGAAACTAAGAACAGATTTTTATGAGAAGTGGGGACACAAAGGACATTACGAAGAGTGACCGAATTGTTCAGTGGAAGAGACCCAATATTAGAGATGGGCAAACCTGAACCATTGCCAAGTATGACTTGATCTGGACCTGTGTAAGGGACACAGTCTGCAAACTGACAAGCATTTGAAGCAATATGGTGAGTTGCTCCGAGTCCGTGTACCAAGCCGAGTCTGAAATCGGATATGTCTGCACCGAATAGGCCTGAGGAGGCTGGCTGGTGGGCTGGTATGCCAAATTAAATCTATTTTGACATTGAAGAGCCAGATGACCAATCTTCTGACAAATCTAACAAGTAGGTCTACCAGTGTTTTCGCATCTGTCTTGTTGTTTGCGACCTGGATGGGCACCCGAGTTTCGACAACGGCCACAGTTTGACCGACCACGACCTCTGTTGTTGGACCAACCTCGACCTCCTCGTGCAGTGACATTGGCTGAAGAAGTGCCAGAGAGTTCGAGTTGAGAAAAATGTTGTTGCATTTGGATACGATGCTCTTGACTAAGTAGTAGATTTTGCATAGAGTCGAAGCTATGGGGTTCCTCTCTGCTCATCACTGACTGGACGAAGGACTCAAATTCTTGTCCGAGGCCCGAGACAATACAATGTGTGATTTTCAAGTGGCTGTCCGGAGGCAGAGAGATCATCAATGATCTTCTTGACGTTGCCGAGATATGCCGACATGGAGAGAGACCCTTTGCTAAGGGTTTGCAATTGGAACCAAATATGGTTCAAGCAAGACTAAGAGGTAGAGGCATAGACGGTCTTAAACTTTTGCCACATAGCCGCAGCAGTGAGTAGGCCAAGTGTATGGCCTAGGGCAGCTTCAAAGAGAGTTGCAACAATCCAGCTTTGAACTGTTGGATCGAGCAAGTACCACTAGGTGTACTACGGATTGGGAGCAGTTTCGGCCGAACCCTAGACATGAGTAAACTGAGGATGAGTAAGAGATCTGTCGACGACTCTCATCACTTGCTGACTGTTGAGCACAAGAAACATCTGTTGTCGCCAAAGTGAGTAATTTTGGTGATCCAATTTGATTGAGACATAATGTGAGATGTTTGAAATCGTCAGGTTGTACTATCCATGAGTAGAACCGAGATCAAAGTACAGGCCTTGGGGCGGTGTTGTCATGGGCGCATCATGGTTAATGACTGATGGGGTAGTAGAGGACGTGGGAGATTGAGAGGAGGCCATTAGAGCAGATTACCGAGAGGGAGGAGGAAAAACGGGAAGGATATTATCAAGAAGAGGAGGAAGACGACGAACTAAGGGTTGTGCCTAACGTTGGCCTGATACCATGTAATGAATGTAATTCTTGTGTATTGACTATGTTTTTCAAATGTACATATATAGTTACACAGAGGAGAGAGTTCGAGTCAATGTAAGAAACAGACTTGGAATCTTAATGAACAAGAATTACTGATTTACTGAACTTACATAATATGGAAACACTAGGATTGTCTTCTGATCTCTGTCACTAACAAAGCGTCACTGTGGAAACGATTCTCTCAGTCATGAAAGCATAAACACCCCAAGAACAAGATCAATACCAGCACAACCTCATCTCAAGCTAGAATGGAATGCACAAGCACAAGAAACAACCATCAAGATTCGACAAGTCCAAGAAGATTCTTATCGAATAGAGATACAAATATTCTCGTCAGAGAGGGGGTAGAACATCTTGCCAGAGCGGAGGAAGAAAAAGCTTCAAAGAGTGAATCATAGGAGGCGGTAATGGGGAAGGATCTGAGTAGACCTAAACATATACGGTTTAATAATGGTTTCAAAGTCTTGATTGCAAACCCGATGCTTGGGATTCATTTCTGCTACCTATTCCACTGACATGGCATTTGTTTAGCAAAGTCAAATTAATTGCTCATATATTTGTTACTATTTTGTAAATTTCACAGTTTACACCAATATTTAAAAAGGCGAACAGGTCATCAAAACATCTGATTCATGAACCAGTTCAATCGGGTTTAACCGAGATAAGAGTCTTATCCTCAGAAAAGTGTTATTATAAGTTTTTATACTTTATAACACTAGTTTAAAATTAAAATAAATTTTATAATATTTGAACCTATAATATTTTAATTCTTTTGCTTGAATTATAATTATTAAAATAAATGAAGTTTATGAAAAATAATTGTAATCCTAGGAGAAATAGAGAGGGTAATGGCCCATAATTATTTATTTTTACTCGGTTGTAACCAGTTTGTGAACAAATGGTATTTACTTAGTAAATTATTAATCTTACCCTTTAATGGAAAGCGAGTTAAAATATTTACACATAACCATCACATCATTGGTTGATAACAAGGAGTGTCACATTCAGAGAAGGAGATAACAAAATAATCTTGAAAAAGTGATTTCTCTTATGACTTTTGTGTAGCGATGTAAATTGGTAATAAACGGTACGTGTAAGGGTCTTCCATTTACTGTTTTTGTTTAATGATCCTTTACCCGTTTACCGTATGTTTCTGATTACTTCCGGTTTATTCTATTTGCGTTTTTTACACCTTTTTTTGGACGGGTTATCGGGTAATAAACTGGTAATAAATGGAGAGATTACAAAAAATATAAAAAAAGTCCAATAGAAAAAATGTTTTAAAAACTGAACTGGTAATCGAACCAGTGGAGCATCCAACTCTAGTTGAACCGGTTCAACCGGAACTAGGTGTGAGTTGTATCTCTTTAAAAAATTCATAATAAGATATCTATAATCACAAAAAAAAAGTTTAAAAATTCAAAAAATATTAAAAGTTCTAAAAACATCATCTAAAATAAAATATAATGTTTAAAATCAAATATAATTAACTAGACCGGTTTATCGCTTTCCCAATTTGGTTCATGCCGAAAGTTAATTTTAATGGTTTGGACCAACAATAATTGGACCGGTTCAACCAGTTTTGTCTATTTAATGGTTCAGCGATTGAACCAATAAAACCGGCCGGGTCATCAAGTTTTAACCTTTTACGGGTTTTTAAGCAAACCAAACCATACGAAGCCCTGGGTCCGGTTGATCCGGTCGAACCAGTGGAGTCGGTTGAACCTGAATCAAATACGTCACACTAGGAGCTTCGTGGTTTACCTCAGGCTAGAGAGAGGGACAATTGCTGTTCTTGGACTCGTCAAATTCTTCCACGATATCGATGAGTAAATCTAGGTTAGATTTTGGCATTTACAGTTTTAGGGAATAGGGATAAGGAATATGGGAACCGAAAAGTAAAGGTAGTGTCCGAAGGATGATAGCTTAATAAGGTTACCACATGTCACATATATGTTATACTAAAGGAGAATGATATCAGTAATACATGATTTCACTTTGGGGTTTTACATCATGGCGTGACAACTTAGATTGTGGTCTAGGTAGGAGAAAAGTTTGGGTTTAGGGCTTAACCATAATATAGGAAGATAATATTTTTTTAAAAATATGAAATCTTGTTGATTTTATCTCCTAGTTTGTCTCTTACTTGCACTACAACGTGGACGCCACATCAGGATGTAAACCGTCATAGTACTTATCTCACCACTTTATGCTAAATTAGTCGATTAGGGAGGGAGGTAAAAGTAAAATAAGAAATTTAGAGATTAGCCGATTAGGGAGGGAGGTAATTAGGTCATAGTAAAATTAGAAATTTAGAATGATAAACTAATTATAGAAGGAACTAACTAGGAAAGATCTAAAATCTAAATTCTAATGCGTAGCATAATGAGTAAGGACTAGGGAGGGAGAGAAAAAAATTAGAATATTAACTAATTAGAGAATTAATTAACTAGTAAGGAATCTAATGATATTTCTTATAAGTTTATAACATATTAGGAATTTTAATTTTTTGGTGTAACGCCAAACTTTTTGATTATGTAAGACAATTGAAATATGAGAAAAATGTTCCATTCCCCAAGTGTTAAGCTTTTGAGTTTGAATTCATACATAGTTAATAAGTTATTGACATTTTTATAAAAAATTGAATTTTGTTTGTTGATTGTTGTCATTTATTTGTATATAATGAGAATTGATACATAGATGATACATTTGTACATTTGTTAATTATTACGTTTATCTTTGTATGTTATTTATTCATAAATTATAATGTATTTACTTTTGTATTTAATCATTGTGTACATTTATATACAAGAAAAAAAATGAAATATTTGTTAATCTTAGATTAAGAGGTACTACCTTAATTATGATATATGATCTATAAGACCATGAGTCAAAATTTACAAAACAATATGATAATATTTAATATTCGATTCAAAGTTTTCAACACTAACAATGTTTATGATAAGTGATAAAATAACATATTGGAAAGACAATAAGGTTAAAGATATGAAAAATTAAAAATTTATGTTAAAGCTGAGTGGATATATAATTTTAGCATATTATCCTTACTTAAATGGTGATCGGGTAAAACAGGTTCAGAAGAGCTAGTTCCATTTCCATTCCGTTTATTAAACAGTAGAACAGTAAACAGTAGAATGGTGAATGGAAATTAATGTTTCATTTCCATTTTGTTCTGTTTAATAATCGGTGGGACGACAGAGCGGGTAATCGACTCTCATTTACATCCCAACATTTTTGTGGGAACAATATTAATTTCTGAAACCTTTGAAGGGAACAACAAGAGGGTCCTTATGCCATTGACGGTCTATCGGTGTCCGCATTGTGAGCAAGATTTGTTGTATCAGAGATACGCAAATTATCAGGTATTACATAAACGGATACGTATCGTTGATACGCATGGATACATTAAGATACACATGTAATAAATATGAATACTATTGGAAAGTTTATTTGAAACAAGGGAAAAATAAATATTTATTAATATTATTAATATGAAAAACACTATGTGTTTATTGATACAATTAATTGAAAAAATAAATAATTTAACTGCTTGGAATACTAACATTTATTCTCTCCCTTTCACCATGATCACAATATTGGATAACAAGGTTCCTATATGTTCTTGTGTAAAATATATATAATCTACAAATATCACCGTTAATATGATAAGTGTTCCAAATTTTACTATTTAAAATAGTTGTTCACTATTTTTGTTTATCTTCATTTACTACTAAATCAACTCAAATAAAACGAAAACGCTTTGAGCCAAACCCATCATTAAAAAATATTTCATTAATTGAAGAATTAAAAATATTAATTTTTTAAACATATACCATAAAATAGAAAATATTTTATTCTTTCTTTGGTCCAAATTTCATCCAAAACTGACTTTATTAAGGCATTTGACTGAGTTTATAATATAAAAACCCAATTTTTATTAAACCACCGCCGAACTGAACCGTACCGGTCCGTTTCCGGGGTCGGAACTGGACAGCGGGAGGTTTATCCTGACCACCCGCCCCTAGCTGCAGAGAAATCCTAGTTTTTCTGCGTCGGCATTTCGGCCACCTTTTCAACTGGCGACCGCTGCGGATAAGTCAGCCGACCACCGACGACTGTTCCACCTAGAGTTTTGTCGCCGGCCGGGAACAGATTTCGCTGGACGGGAATAGATTTCGCTGGAAAAACAGAAAAGGCCAATTTTTTTTCTTAAATTTCGATCGCTTTGTGATTTTGTGAATGGGAAACTCTGAATATAGTATCGACTCTGAATATAGTTTCCTCAATACCTTTGGAAACCTGTCAATACACCAAGATACATAGGTTAGTTTCCAATAAATCGAAATGACCCACAACATAGTCGTTTGAGGCTCCGACCCATCAACATATTATTTGGACAACCCTATATCGGCAGCTTGTCGTGGAGTTCACCATCCTGTAAAATGTAGTTTGACATTGGGAAAGATGAGAGAAAGCCGGTATTCTGTTTCTATATCTGGACTCGTGTCCCTGTTTTTACATTTTATAACCATGCCGGTTGAATTTGTTGGGTCGGTTCAATGGTTGAACCAATAGAACTGATCGGGTCATCTGGTTTTCATCTCATTCCCGTTTTACTCTAACTGAATCGTCTAAAGCTCTAGTTCCGGTTAAATCGTGTCAAACCAGCCGGGTCGGTCATTTTTTAAACACTGGTTTACACCTCATTCTTTGTTGCTTGTAAGTGAAATATATCTCTTAAGTTATAACACCAAATGGATAATCCCTTGCATGATGGCCACCCGTCATTACAGTTCCATTAAGCACCCTGCGGAAAATATCCAAACCCATATCTTCTTTCTCAGAAGCTCAGCCCCTTCCCAAGACATGCATATTTACAATCGGAGGCTGATACGGGATCCCCTGATCTGCATGGTTAGTTAATGACCCAACTACCACAATAAGACATTCCGTGTGTCCCCTACCCCTATAAAGAAAATTCCCCCATCGGCATCTAAACTATCATTTTCCACTGTTTCGTTGCTAGGTCCCATATAATCAATCTCCTTGCCAAAATTGGCAACTTCTCTTGCGATACCTCGAAAGAATATGGATTGCCCACCCGACGTCCCAGGAAATGACAATAGTGGTAATGCCACTCAACCTGGTCAAAGTTCCCTTGCTCTTGTGTCCGGCCGTACATCTGAGGATCTAGAGGTGGTCAAAGGTTTTACTGACAAGCTCCATCACGTTAAACTCTCAAAGGAAGCGAGGCTTAGCACAAATTGAGTCGTCCCTGATCGATATCTTTGTCGGTCAAATCCCCATACAACAACCTACATCACATCATCTATCCATCACATCCTTTGCTCGGCAAGGTACCATGATCCTTCTGTTGTTGTGTTGAAGATGTCGAGGGGGTACTTCTCTGTTGTGATACCCTCTCGAGATCACAGTGAGACACTTAGGTCCTATGCCTGATCCAGATCAAGGATTCCTTCCTCCATATGTTTCATTGGCCTAGGGGTTTTCATGTCGAGACATACCTATTTCAGTATACAGTGGTGTGGGTAACACTCCTTAAGTTGCCTGTCTTGCATTGACATGATGAAGCTTTAACTGATATATTCAAACCAATTGGCAAATTCCTGGCGATGGATGTAGATACAAAGAGAAGAGAGGGCATGGAAACCTATGCATCAATGAAAGTGGAAATTAAGCTCACAAACCAAGAAATTGATGGTGTTGAGGTTGAGACGGAGGACTGCATTTGTACCATTCCCTTCTTTGCTGAAAACTGGCCCAGAGTGTTCACCCATTGTAAAAATGGGGGCATGCTACTGAGGAATGTAGGGGAAAGACAAAAGCCGAGTCTAATGATTCTACCAAATCCCCAAAGAAAGTTGAAGATGAGCAACTACCTTTGGACTGGCACTCTCAAAACAAGCGCATGCATGGAGGCCCATCTCAGTCGGCTTGTCCTCATCACGTGACTAGTCACATTGACCCACTAAACACTACAAACCCCATATCAGCTCCACAATAAGTTCCCAAGCTTTTAATGATGAAACACAAGAAAGGCATGTTCTTGATTTAATGGGAAAAGAAAATATATTCTTCGAGAATGGGTGCAACCCTGACCTCTGATTGGTACCCCAGAGAAACTATAGGAAGGGAGCAACACTCTCCTGATTTTGGTCTATAGATTGGTGAACGTTCAAAATAGTGACGTTACCCGGCAGCAGTCAATAATAACACCTCTACACGAGTTTCCATCAGTAGAAGCCTTTCACCAAACTTTGGAGTCACACCAAAAGGTGGCGAACCCATTGCAGCAGATCACCCCCTTTAGGTGGCCAGACATTGTTTGGCTTGCAGTGACAACCTATGATCTTAGGCGAAATATAATTGTTGCTTCCATAACACAGTTAGCGAGGGACTTCGCAGAAAAAGGAGGCACACATAACCTATTCTTCCACGAGGAACACTTATCATCAAGACCCCAAGGATCAATGACAATGGACTGAAAGGGCCAACTACCTATCTCTCACCAGGTATGAGGTTCATCCCCCTTTTATGTTTAAGGATAATCTACATATCTGGAATATCCGAGGCATTAGACATGCCTCGACTTTACACACTGTTAAAAACAATGTGCATAGTCATGAACCTGGAATCATTTTTCTAAGCGAGTGTTAAGTAAAAAACCCGGTGGACACCCCGTTAATCAAGTGGGATCATCTAAAATACCCAAACCAATACATAGACCTATCAAACAGACTTATTGGAGGCTTATGCCATCTTTGGAAAGTAAACATTGAGTTGAAAGTCACATATGAGGAACCCTTTGGCCAAATTACGAAACTAGGGTCACAAAGAGCTGTGATCATGTGTGGATTTATTTATCTACCTCCAGATCACCATCGTTGGGGAGATAGCCTTAATGCTCTCTATAGCTATGCTCAAGCATTGCGAGAGCCATGTGCCCTCTCCGGGGATTTTAATACTTTAGTCTGTGAGAATGAAAAATCCTCATTCTCGACAATATACAAACCCAACAACCCTTTTAAAAACTACATTGAACAGAATGGATGGATCGATATCGGGACAAGGGGGCCCGCGCATACTTGGTCTAATTCTCGAAGTGGGACATGAAGAGTGTCAGTTAGGTTGGACAGAGTCCTATTCAATTGTGCATGGCTAACCTCACTCCCACACACTAAAGTTATGGGTTTATAAAAAATCAGATCATGTCACGCTCCACTGTTAATATGTTTAATGCTTGAAAGAGAAATGGAAAAATTGTTTCGATATCAGGCAATGTAGCTTGAGTCTGAGGAGTACCAAATCAAGCACCAGTGGAGCAAAAATAAAATTTTCAACAAAATCTGATGCATCTGATCCACATAAAACACACGCATGAATTTGAGGTGTGTCAGTTTTTTTTATCAAAGTAGGAGATGAGAATACTCAATTCTTCCACACCTTTGTTAGGGTCTGAAAATACACAAATCAGATTAGATCTACATGGACCGAAGAAGGGGTATAATTAGATGCTGAGGAGGAAATTAGGAATGGTGCGAAGGACTATTTCAAGCAGGTGTACACATATGATGTGGAGTATGTTGACCCATCTTATTTCAGTACAAACAGCACCCTCACAGATCACAAGAAAACAGGCCTGCTCAGGCCCATCTCTCAAAGATTAATCTGTAAGGCCCTTTTTACAATGGATCCCTATTAATCACCTGGTCCTGATGGGTTCCACCCAATCTTTTTTAGAAGAAACTGGGAACTAATTAAGGAGAATCTAACTCAAAACATGAACTCTTTATTCAAACCGGGCTACATGGAATCTGATTTAAATAAAAATTTCATTACCTTGATTCCTAAGACCCGAAACACAAGGACTTTCAAAGTCTATAGGCCAATTAGTCTTTGTAATGTAGTGTCCCAAATTTTCTCAAATGTCCCAGCCAATAGACTAAAGGTTGTTATTCCTTCTTTAATTGGGTTATCTCAAACGAATTTCATCAAGGGTAGACAGATTTCTGACCACATCCTCCTTGCACATGAAATTTTGAATGCCTTTAATTCTAAGAGGAAATAGAACTCTTATTTTGAAGTTAAGTTCGATTTACAAAAGGTGTTTGATTGCTTATCTTGGCACTTCATCAACTATGTACTTCAGAAATTTGGCTTCCCACAACAGTGGCAACACCTATTGTGGTCATGCATAACCACACCATCTTACCTAGTCCTTGTGAATAACATCCCTTTGGAAACCATCTGGCCTCAAAGAGGACTTAGGCAAGGGGACCCGATCTCGCCCCTCTTCTTCATAATGTGTGAAGAGCTACTATCCTCAAAAATTGAACATCTTATATAAAAAATAAGGTTACTCCATGGGTTCTTTAACAAAACGGGTCCACAATGTACCACCGGCACTACACAGATGATACTGTCAACTTTGTAAAAGCTGAGGCCCATACAACCCATTCTTTGAAGGAGGTACTGAGTAGGTGTGAGCAAACAGCTGGCCAGAAAATTAATTTTGATAAAACCAACATATTCTTTACAAATGGTACCTCGGATTAGGTCAAAGTTCAAATCCTAAACATCATTTTATTTAGAGTAATGCTAGACACACCTAGCGGACACACCTATCTGACGTACATGTTAATCTAAGCCCTTAAAAATATAAATTTTTTTAAATCCTATTTTCTTGAGGATAAACCTTAGGCATCAATGGTTTAGATTAACAATTGCCTGGGATAGGTGCGTGGGCTAAGTGCAACTAGCATTATTATTTTGTTTAATGTAATGGAATCTTCAGGTAAATAAATACATGGGAATAATTATTCCCTCACAAAAAAACCTCAAGACACGTATGACCTTCTTATTGACTCCACTAGAAATAGACTGCAGCGCTGGATAAAAAAATCTCTATCTTTTGCGGGCAGATTAATCCTAATCATGCTAGTTTTAGCTAGCCTCCCTGTTCACTTAATTACACGTTTTGAAATCCCAAAATAGGGCACTCAACTCCTAGAAAATTTGTTCCTGGATTCTCTGTGGAGCTTTCAAGGCTAAAGAAAGATACACATGATTAATTGGTAGGAGATATGCCCGGCCACCAGTGTAGGAGGATAGTGGATTCAAAATCCAGATGCATTAAGGTAGACTTATCTAGTAAAACTACTTTGACATATATTCACAGAAGAAAAATTTTTGTGGGCAAAGATTATAAGTCAAAAGTACGGCTTCTCGACACCGTGTGTCAATAAAATCTAAGAACGGTGATTCCATACTATGGAAACAGATAAAACCCTTTCTACACTTTTTAAAGCAAAATTTCCATTATTAGATTAGTGATGGAAAATATGCTTCCTTATGGTTCAATAATTGGGCACCAAATTTGGATAGCCGTTTAGTATCTCTTGTGCGCCATCTGGTGGGCCCTGTGGACCATCACAAGAAAACTTGTTAAATCATAAGCAAATTAGGTGGATGGAATGAATCTCATGTGCGAAGGATTTGGCCTTCAAATGTCGCTAAGAAGATAATGCAATCTAGTTGTGTAGGAACAAGAATTGATCTACCAATTTGGTCCCCTAGCCCAGATGGTGACTTCTCCATCAAATCACTTATCACATGGTTTATGGGGATAAAAAACTATCCCAATGGACGCTAAATATTGGTCCGGTGGATAGGATATGAAAGAAAATCTGGAGTCATGATTTCCTTCCTAAACACAAAATTTTTTCCGTGGGAAATACTACATGATACCTTTCCAATAGGATGGTTCTAAACAAAAGGTGTCTTCATCTAGCACAAGCATGTGTGTTTTGCGACCATCCATCGGACACACAGGAACACTTACTTCTCATGGGCCTATATTCGAATTCTATTTCGGGAAAAATAAATGAAAAATGCTCTATTCCACCCCCATCACCTACACTAAGACAATTCCTATATAACATTGTTTTCACCTCTGAACTCAAGTCCAAACCCAAATTGCAACTGCTGATTATTGTTACTCTTTGGGAATTATGATGTAAGTGTAATTACAGATTATTGAAAGGTCATTCCCGAGAAGTTGAACAGGTCCTCCAAAGTATCGTTACATCCTTTAATGATATTACAATGCAAAGGGCAGTTAAATCCAAATCAAAACAAAACTACTCTCATTTATATTTTCAGTGGACCCCCCCACCATCCCAATTTTTGAAAGCAAACTTTGATGGATCCACTTTAATGAATTGATCATTAGAAGGTTGTGGAGTTGTCAGAAACTGACTTCTCTATCACGTAAAGGATCGCTCAGAAGATCCGGTCCAAGGAGACTTACTTTCTTCAGAATATCCTGCCCATGGAGTAATACCTTAACTAGACTCCTAGTTAACTTGTGTTTATTTAGTATTGTGATTATCTTTAGCAATATTCTTTATTTTTTTTGGTCCACATGACCTAACCTGGATGTAATTCCTTGTCTATATGTACTCTCATTCACAAGCAATAATCAATCAGAAATTGCGACTTTACAAGAGTTATTATTCGAAATGCACAGGGAGATCCTTTATTAGCCATGTATGGCCCCTTCCACAAAAAACAAATAATGAATCCAGACTTAATGATTTACAACTTGCTATTACTCTGTTAGTATATATATTTCCTAACCATCAGGCTATTATCAAGAGGGGCTCTCAGTTGGCGATATCGGCTTCCAATCGATAGGCAGCATGACATTGGCGATTGAATCCTCTAATAGACTGTTGCCGGGACCTGTTCCAGAAATTCCCCATTTACCAGCTTCAGTTTACGTAGAGAGGCCAACAAGGTAGTAAACAGTCTGGCTAAACAAGCACCGTAAAAAACGCCAGAAGTTGGGACATTCTGATCGACAAATAGGAAGGAAGAATGTCTCCTTTTTTAAACAACTTATTGATGATTGTATTCGTATTGGGATTAGTCAAAAAAAATATTTATGGATGATTGTAAGATGATTAATAACCTTGTTGACATTCATAATTCTTTAATAGCAATCATCAAAACCGTTTTCAGATAAAAAAAAACCTTCCAAGGTGTTAGTGGAGAGAAGTGTAATGCAACTAATATATTGCAGTTATTTTGTATTATGTCTGCCTAAACTATGATTAGTTTACTGGACCCATTTCTTATTAAATCTAATGTAATGGACTCATTTTTACACGTGTTGTAAACATTATTACTTGTGCTTTTATATTATTTGCAATTATGACATACAATAAAATATGAAGATTCAAAATAAAACAAGTTTTTTTACGGAACTCCTAAACAATGTTGGGCAAAGGTGCTAACGAGATTTCTTGCAACCTCTTTCAACCTAAACCAACATAAAATACTTAACATAATACATGTATTGGGTGGTTTCGTGTTCGTTCTTTTAGTAAGTATTCCCTCAATGTCTTCTAATTATTTTCTAATAAGTTAATAATTAATATATAATAATATATTCATATTTTATGTCTCTTTCTAGCGACAGGAACACCAGAGAAATGGTGGCTGGAGTCTGTATAGATGGCCGGAATGCTGGCAGACAGAAACTTTAGTTTCTTTGCACCCAGCGGTGGGAGGCCAGGGATGACTTCTTGTGACCGGATTGGATGCAGTGATTTCTTCTGGTTTGGTTCCCGTTCAGTAAAATTAATAACTTTAGACTGACCGGCCCAAAAGTGGGCTGGAGCACCGGTGCTAGGCTGCCACACATTCAACCTACGGAGGGAGCGGGCTGCCCATTCCACCTGCTTAGGTCGTGGGCTGCCCATACTGTGAGACGCCCATTTGAACTTTAGCGAGGCCTGGGCTGCCCATTTAAGCATGTCGGGTGAGCCCATGGTGCAGGTTGCCCATTTAGTTAAACTTTGGGTGTGGGTCGCCCATTTGGAAGAGCCCAGGCACCAGTGGCGTCCATGCAGGAAAATTGGGCGGCCAAGGGGCAGGCCTGGGCACCCATGGGGTAGGCCTGGCGCCATTTACTTCAGAAATTCAGAAAAAGTCCTGAAAATTGATAACATTTCGGGAAAAATAATATTCTGAAAAATCATATAATAAAACTAAAATACATTCTTACCATGAATTTCATATTTTTTAATCATTTAGTTGAGTAATTTTGTTGATTATGCTGAAATGATACTATGATTCCATGTGAAATGTTATTATGCGCATTATTAAGCATGATGTGTTTGATATGATATTCATTTCATAGAAATTAGAATATGATTTTATATGAATTTTTTTATTATTCTCTTTTTATGCATGAATAGTTTGGTATAATTTTAATGTTTTAAGAATAAAAACATGTTATGCATGAAAGCATGTAAATTGAATGATATATATGTTACTTTTATGTATTATATGTTTAAATTATGAGAATTTTTATTTACGATTTTATCATTTTATTTAAGGTAAGAAACTGTTAGAATTTGTAAAATTTAGTTAAATTCTCATCATATTTATATTTGAGCATAATTCTTAAGATGAGTGCCTAAAGTTTGAGCCCATTATTTAGATGAACTATTAGGTTATAAATATTAGGTTTTGAATAATTGAGCATGAAATAATTGTCAAATTCAAGAATGTTCACTAAATAACTTTAGACCAATTATTTAGATGAACTATTAGGTTTAATTTACAATCAATTTTGTTGTTGACATGAGACCGTTTGACCCAAGGAAGTTTCATATAGACTAGTTTGTGGAGGCCCTCACTGCCACTAATCTCCATGGGAACGTTCCCTTGTCTAAGGAGTTGGTGCTTAATGAGCTTTAACTATACCAATTTTCCTGGGAGTAAACTTTGTGAATACCTATCATGTTGCTGCATAATTGTTCATAGGCATTAAGTAGAGCCTGGAACATAAAAATCTCCTACAATGTCCACTGATCATATAATTATAGTTAATTAGAGAGTAGCCATGATATCTTTATTTAACTAACGTTATATATAAATTTAACCTTTATGATCACATAAGGAATTAAATATGAAATAGGATTAATTATACTTAATATGATAAATTCATCCCATAAGACATTTTGTTATATTTATATATTATTTAGGACAAAATATCAAAATTTATTCATAATTTATCGATTGGAATTATGAATTGGAATATAGTTTGGTAGTTTTATCATACAGGATAGATAATGTACCCATAAAGTGAATTATCATATAGAAACTTTAGATCTACTTGATTAAATATTTAACCCACAGACAATTTTTATGGCATTTGATCAAACTTTAGGGCATGTTTTACATTGGTAATACATGTCATTAACATAAGTATTTTGGACTTTCTACAGTTCCTCAACCTGCTAGTTACTCTAATATGTGTCTAGCAATTCCCAAACTTATTGGTTTTAATTATAAAGTTTAGAAAGAAAGAATTTTTCTTCATTTAGGGTGGATGAACTTAGACTATGCAAGGAAAGATGAACCGCTTGTTGTAGCTGAGTAAAACACTCTTGCTGAAGTTGCGCTATATGAACAACGAGAGAGACATAATCGGCTCAACGTAATATTCATTAAGACTAAAATTAAAACTAGTATTCGAGGTTCTGTCAAATAGTATCATAAAGTCCAAGATCAACTTAAAGCCATTGATGATCAATTCGTCATTTCAAGGAAGGATTTAGTAAACACCCTCATAATGAAGTTTTCTTCACGTCATTTCACAAGCATTAAGGGTGTGCGTGAGCACATTTTGGAAACACGGGACATAACAGATCAACTTAAAAAACTTGAGGTAGATATGTTGGAGTCCTTCCTTGTGCGCTTCATTTTGAAAACTCTTCCTTTGTACAAGTCTTTGAATCTTTGAAGATCTCTTATAACACACATAAAAGATAAATGGTCTATAAATGAATTAATGACCATGTGTGTTTAAGAAGAGGAGAGGCTAGTAATGGAATTGGGAGAAAGTGTCATGCTGACAACAACTCCCGGGAAGAACAAGGCTCATAAATGTGGCAAATCTGAAACCAACACTTCCAAGTTTAATCAGAAAGGGAAATTTAAATTACCACCTGAAACTGATATTAAGAAAGACCCTAAGTGTTTGTTCTGAAAAAAGAAGGGCCTTCATGTTTCTTACCAAAAAGAAGGGACATGCTAAGAAAGATTGTGCAAAATTAAAGACATGGCTTGAGAAGAAAGATACTATATCTTCATTCGTTTGTTATGAATCTAATTTGGTCAATGATAATATTAACACCTGGTGGATTGACTCTAGACATTCAATTTACAAAGCAAAACCTAAGGAAGTCAGTGGCAAGTGAGCTGACCATCTTATCCGACAACAAGATGGGATCATATGTAGAGGCTATAGGAACTTGCGTGTTAACTTTATGAACTTGCTTTATTTTGACTTTGGAAAAAACCTTTTATGTTCCATGTTTCTCTGGAAACTTGATTTCAGTTTCAAGATTTGTACCATTTGGATATTCGTTTACAAATGATTATTACTCACGACATATGAATGCTTATTTGCTTCATAATTAGATTGAAGCATTGGATGCCTGCAAAGTAATTAAGGCTGAAATTGAGAACGAATGTGGGAATCAAGTATAAATAGAGATCTGATAGAGGTGGTGAATATTATGGTAGATACACAGAGAGTGGACAAACACTTGGTCCTCTTCATGTGCATGAGATAGTGCCTCAATACACCATGCCTGGCTTTTCGTATCATAATGGTGTTGTAGAAAGACGAAAACAAAATCTAATGGACATTGTGTGGAGTATGCTTTGTGACTCTAATCTTCCTAAATCCTTATCGACTGAAGCAGTAAGATGACTACGTAAATATTAAACCAATTTCCAACTAAGTCTGTGTTGGAATTATGGTTTCAAATATTTATTTAAAGAGATAAAATTACCATGAGTTTCGGGCGTGGGGCACACTTCTAGATACTTGGTCATTGGACATTCAGTAAAGGGAATAATGGCCAGCACATCCTCGTGTAGAGGTAGATTGATGGGTACATTGACTTTGGGGACTCTTTGGGAATAAAGAATTGTATCTCGCTCAAGGCTCATTAGTCCAATATTGAAGACAATCATTAGTGCCATATCCATTGGGTTCTATAAATCCTCCATTTTTTACAAGTGAGGCTACGGCTTATGCACACCCAGTCTAGCTGAAGGGAAGCAAGCTTATCACTTGAAAAACATATTCAAAAGGTTTTTTTTGTACACTTAGACTTAATAAGTATTCGAAAATGAAAGATACACTCCCATTATCTCTCTTATTTCAATTCGATTATATCTATATGGTTTTATGCAAAAAATATTTTATGGAAATTATATATATATTTTCATGATGATTAATGTGATTTATTAGACCTAAAGTTTAACAAATACAAATGATTTTGCCTCTGCTCTTATCATGTAGATAGATTCTATGTTTATATTTTTTTCAGATTTGTTTCAGATTGTTTAGTTTTAGCTATTTATTTGAATATAAATTAGCTATTGTTTTTGGATGTGTTTTTCTGCCGCCCCAGATGGGCTAAACCCAAATGCCCACGGGCTAAACCCTAATGCGCACAAGCTAAACCCTAATGCGCATGGGCTAAACCCTAATGCACATGCGCACGGGCTAAACCCTAATGCACACGGGCTAAACCCTATTTGAAGGGATAAGGAATTTGAACTTCGATCCAATTTAACAACTCTTCGAGGTTAGTAGATAGGTAGGGTGTTACAATGTTGACTTAGATTTTATCTTAAAGTTCATGAGTAAGATGAAGATATCTTTCAATTTATTCGATAAACAGGTATGAAATAGGTTTTAGTTTGCTAACTAAAAAAGTAAGTTTAAATAATGACATTTTAATAAAAATGATGCAAACAATTGTTGAAAGCAAAGATATATATATTTATAATAATTATATTACTCATATTCTTGAAACTTCTGGAAAACTCATCGACTTTGGGGAAAACTCGTCGATTCCGCCGTGGTTCATTGCCCCCTTTGTTGTCGAAGATCCTGAAGTGCAGGCCGCTTAGTCAAAAAGTCTTAATAATCAAAGTGTGTCAGGCGTCATTTGTGAGGTACAGGCTGTGTGAAGTAATGAAATTTTTTCTTCTTTCAGCACTTTTTTGTCTTTTCATTTTTTTTTTTTTATTTTAACCCTTTTTTATACTTTGAAGTCATCCGTTGTAGTGGTCATTTGAACAAATGACTCGTTTAGGATTCCATACACACGGGTTTATGTTGTCCCCTTTTTGTAAATATTTCAGATAATTAAATTTATTAATTTTACTCTCATGTCAGTCAAGTTCAGAATTTTTATATTTCTCTAATATAAATACAGATAGTAGTTAGGGATTAAATAAAAGAAAATTGATTTCAGGACTGCTATTTTAGTGTGAGTTTTTACATCCTGATGTGGCTGTCCTCTTCGAATCCAAGTTGGCAGTCTAGATAAGGTCTAGGGTTTAGGTTTACCTATAGAATAGGAAGATAGTTCCTATTTTATCTCTTACATGGACTGCCAACAAGGACGCCACATCACACTGTAAACCCCTACAATAAAATTCAGCTCTACACATAGCACCACTCTAAATAAAAATGGCACCAGAGAATAAGGACACCGAACTGGGGATGATGGCTTGAGAACACTCTGGAGAGTTAGTGGGCCGAAATTGCAGTTCTCAAAAAGTTTTTTTGGAGAATAGTACTCAAAAAGCTTCTTGTGGATAATTAATATTTTCTTATAATGCATCATATAGCATGTCACTGCATGCATAAACACTACGGCGGGTGCCTTCAGATGCTGAAGCTCCATCGGAAACTGAAGCACCATCGGAAGCAGAAACACAACCGGAAGCTGAAGTGCCACCAGCGACTGATCCTACTAAAATGTTAATGCGATTTAAAACATTCCGTCGACCTCTCTCAGAGACGCAGCACAACTTGTTGAAGCCCTCATTGCTTAGAGACTGTGAAGCGAAAAGCCGAGTACCACCGAGGTGATGAAACCAAATCTTCCTCATTGCTTCTTATTTCGTTTTACTTCGTGGTCGTTTTTTATTTCATTTCATTTCATCATCGTATTTATGTCGCTTTATTTCTTAATCACTGTTATTTTCTTAGACTGTCTACCACGTTCTTTTTGTTGTTTATTTGATTCGTTTTAATTTTATTTCTCTTTTGTGGGTAAAGGTGCTACAATTTGTTTTCCATGCGGTTTATGAAGTAAATTAATATGACTGGATCGAGAGCATTCATGCTTGCCTTTTGGAGATTTTCTTATGTTTAAATAGTGTTGCTGTTGTCGGTAAATTTTACCCACTTATGTAAATGACATCCGTATTTGATTAGATTAATACCCACTTATCTTAGACTGTCTACCACTTTCAGCTTGCGCTATAGTCATGAATCCGAGGTGGCTAATGTACACAAAAATGATTTCTACTGTACACCGAAACGGTGATGAACATGATTGATTTTTGGTTATTTAGACTTTTAGTCAAACAATTTGTTCGTTAATGATCTAGCTGTTCCATCTGATCGATCCGTTAAAAGTGTTTGGTGGAGGTTGCTCTGCTGAATGCAGTATGTAATGATGGGCAGGAAAGTAGAATGTTTCAATAGTTTCTGTAGTTGTCCCCTTGTTTTGATCTATCAGGTTGGTATGGGTGTATTTTAGGGGGTCCTTTAGTTTCTTAGAGAATCAAGAGATGAAAAATATGATTTAATAGATATATTGAATCATATATATTATTCTTCTTATAATTAGTTCTGAGCTTGAGAACTGGCTGACACATCTTTTCTTCTAAAATAAATTAAGTACTTCAAATTTTAAAGGTGGTGATTAATTCGTCAAAAAAATTAAAAAAGAAAAAATGAATTTCTTCAAATTTGTTGTTTGTACTTCTTAGCTGTACAAATCTATGGAGATGTGCCTAACCTTAATAAATTATCAACTCAACAAGTATAATGTACTTGTACAAATAATTTTATATGATTTGCCTTTTTAATCTATTAAATTTTAACACAATTCTTAATTCAAAATTGGTAATTAAACTGGGTTGATTTAGAATAAACAGCCGATATTAATTTACTAGGTCAAGCACCATTTTATTATATTAAAAATAATATTCAAACTTGAATTTGGTGCAGGTATTAGGGGATTTGGTTTCTTGAAATTCAAGTTTTAAGTGTAAAAAATTAAAGTTTTCAACAGCCAAATATATCATAAGGTTTAAAACTATATCCAAGAGTGAACTTGAGCTTAGCTCAGGGGTCACATGTGTGGGTTTTTTTATGCGAGGTCTTAGGGTCAAGTCTCATTAGGTATGGGAATTGGAGTAAAAAAATCTGTTTCCAAGAAAAATAATAGGAACAAAGATTGCTCGGGAATTGGGAGATATTGTATTAAGGTTAGTCTCAAACTCCTAGCTCTTGTGTGTTAACATACTCTAGGAATGTTACAAGAATCAAAATGTTCCATATTATTAGTGTTGAGCGACGCACTTTCGTTTTACTTCGTTGTCATTTTTTGTTTCGTTTTATTTCGTCTCTGTAGTTTACTTCATTCTCACTGTTTCTCTATTTAGAATATATTGTTGGTTTTCATTTTGGTTTTATGTTTCGGGATAAGGTGGAGTGTAATTTTTAAATTTTTTTCAATGATTTGTATACCTGTTATCGAAATGGGAAAAGATTCAGTCAAAAAATAAATGACGAAGAAGGAGATGAAGCAATTGGATAATGGTAATTTGTTGTCTAACACATGCTATATATAGCTTTTTTTATATCTGAACGATTATTTTCTTTTAACTCTTTTCAGAATATATTGTTATTTTTTCGATTTTGTTTTAGTATTACGATGAGTGGGAGTTTGAAATTCTCTTTGTATCTGATATTCTTTGTAGACCTGATCGTGATTCTACAATCGGGGATGTGTCCATCAAGAAAGAAAAGAATAAGAAGATGATGAAACAATTGAAGAGGGGTAGGGTGGGCTCCCCGCTCTTCGAAGAAGATTTCTTGGAAGTCAATTTGGAATTCTATCCCCATGCTGACAACAAGGTTGCTCCGATTGTTGTCTATTTACCTTCTTTTTTTGTTTTATCCTAGGAATTGCAAAAGTTTCCAATGAAGGTCAAGAAGAGAACCTGAAGGTTAAGTTATTTAGAAGTGCTAAATTTCCCAATCGGCTGGAACTTTGCATTAGTCTTCAAGAAGAGAATGTAGATTTTTTTGGCACTAATTATAGTGGTGAAGCCACTGGTACTTCTAAATTGAGTACACATGCTTTAGGGGTTTTGGATAAGGAGACGCAGACCCTCAAGATAGTACCTACTGCACCTAACACTGTAATTCAACAAACATGTCTATTTTGGTGCAGCATTGGTGCTATTTTTAATATGAAAAATGATATCAGTACTTCCTAATTTTACTTCGAGGTTTGACATCCTGACGTGGATGCAAAGTTGGTGGTCTTGGTAAGAGAAAATCTAGGGTTTAGGGTTTACCCATAAAATAGATTGATAATATATCTCCGAATTTATCTCTTACTAAACTGCAACGTGGACGCCACGTCAGAATGTAAAGTCTTGGAAGTAAAAATCCGTAGTACTTATATCACCACTCTTTTAATATTTTTCCTTTTAAATAACATGTACTATCATTGAGATTTCCCCTTGTTGTATGTGAATCTCATTCCCACTGGCCCTGTAACCTGGTGGGCCGTTAACATTTCATACAAAATCAGAGGTAGTTTCTCTTTTTCTGAAACCAAATCACATGCAGATTCTTAAAATTAGAAAAAGAACAATTGGGAATAAAATGGGACCATTGAGACAGGCCACTACAATATAACAAGAAACGTTTAAAATGATGGATGTTATTGTTAGGTAAGAAACTTAGAAAAAGATAATTTTTTCAAGAAACTTTATAGATAATGATTTCATCACTTTTCTTTTTCATAATTTTAATGTCTGTTGGTTTTGAATTTTGTGGATATTATCTTTCAACTATCTATAAATATCAAATTCTGCAACTTGTAGTTTGTTGTCTCTATGGTGATTTAAAGATCTTTAGGTTAGAAGCGAAAATTAGGAATCCTCCGGAGCCGTTAAAGTATCGTGAAGAAGATGAAGCACTGGGAAGCCATGATATGGCATGCAAAAACCTTTCTAAATCTTGGGGAACAGAGAAACAAAGAAACCTGGTATGTCTCTCTTAACCTTTTTGTACTTTCTCTATGTCGTTGTTCATTTGGTGTCGATTTGATTTGATTTTTAATAACTTGACTGTAGGAAGTTATTAGTTCCTTTTTCATGTTGATTTTATTAAAATAATATCCCAGTGTATGGAGAGATCGGATTTTTGAGTACTTTAGGGGTGCTCTAATTGATTTGAAAGTGAAGCCCAATGCATGATAAAGAAAAACAAATTGTTTTGCAAAGCGCATTCTGCTTGTATACAAATACAAGTTTACTTTAAATAAATTGATTTAATTACATTAAAACATAAAGTTAATGTCATCAAACTTGACCTAGTAATTTATGGGGAGTGGCCAAAACTAGTTCAAATAATGTAAGTGCTGGTTGAACAGGCATTGCCATTCAAGGAAATTCTGTGCCTAGTGTGTTGTCAAAATCGTATTAGATGTCTAAGTAGCTTTTCTTGTGGTGGTGAAAATTCCATTGGGGATTTAGGTAGGTTCATCTGGTGAGTCGTTGGAAATCAACATGTAAGTCTAGGTAATTGTACTTAGATTGTTGTTGTTTATGTCAAATATTTAAAATAAAATTTTGCTTTAAATCTCTACTGTATTAATTTATTATGCGCATAGGATTTATATATATATATATATATATATATATATATATAATCCAATAGGCTTAATTCAGTTTACCTATTCTTACAAAAACTCTCATTGGACTTAAAATTCTTGAGCATTGTCCACGTCATTGCATTTAGGATAATAGACTACTTAGACAAATGTCTATGAGATCGTATACTATACGCTACCAATAAAGTAAATGGAAACAATTGCTCCTTTTATCCCATAAATTATCTAAAATTTTATAAATTAACCCAAATTTTCATATTCTACCAGGAAAAAGAAGCGTGAGCTGAAAATAAACGTGGCCACAACATGATTATTCGTTGGAGAAATCATGTATTTGTCGTAGTTGTGGCTGTTCATCGTGCTTGCAGAGAAATTTTATGTTCCATTGTTTTGTGGTTTTGGTCTAGTTAATTAGGGCGCCTTATGATAAATTATGCAGCAATAACCTTTCTTAAGCTTGTAAACCAATCAATAGTTTAAAAAATTAGGATGATTGAAATGTGGCATTGTGTATGTATACCATATAATTATAATTGGACGGTCAAGGCATTCTAATTATAGTTCATTGCAAGATTCTGCCATTCTAATTATAGTTATTAAACTGGGAAGATTTCAGTCTGGTCAAACCACGGTTAGACCGTTTTAAACCTGTGAATAAACCATAGTTTGACATTTCATTGTGGATGGTCTATATTTTCAGGTTTAGATAGATAAAATTGTCATGGAGGATCCCAAGGTGGTGGTTATCTCTCTTACAGTCTTGTCTCCCATTCCCCCTCTTACAATAGTTTTTCCCTTGATTATACATAACATACTGCTAGAAAAGTCCATTTCTCCGTACGCACCCCTCTTAATTAAAATAAGAATGGTGGAATGAGAATCGGCCGACGGACGGTCAATCGTCCATAGACGGACCTGACCCGATAGATAAAATTGTCATGTCGGCTCTTATTCTCCCATTCCCCCTCTTAATTATGAAACCCCATCAGCGGAATGTTGTCCGCCTGATTTTAAGCCCAAAAGTAGTGGGCTCATCCGGCCCATTTGTCCGACGACGAACAATTTCAATTTTTCTTACCATTACATGTATGTAACGCCTAAAAATTAATAGCTTTTTCTCCTGCGATTTTCCCTCTTCTTTCCCCGCGTGTATTCTCTCATTTTATGCCCCCTTGCTCTCCGACGAACTTTTCCGACCGATAGGCTCCGGAAAACCTCCAGCGCGTTCAATTCCTGGAAATTAAAGCATCTTCTGGGCTCCTCTCTTTGAAACCTTCGGAAATCTTTCAGGCGACCATCGGCTGATCTTCTCCGGCTGGCTGTTGGTTCGACTGGTCTTCTCCGGCTCTTGGTCTGGCGGCTCTACGTCCGGCAGTCGTTCCTCGTCTGAATTTTCACACTTGGACGAGACTCAGCTCGAACAAGGTATTACTTCCCTTACGATTACAGAATGCCTTTTTTCGATTCGTCTCTTTAGCTCCCGCGCCCTCGTTTTTTCTTTGGAAACGTGGGAATTCGAGTTTGGGTGCTTGAAGGAGGGTTTTTTGTTGTTAATGTTGATGTTGTAATCATGCTTGTTTTGTAAATTGATTGATATGCCAGTCCTATTGGTGATTTTGTTGCTCTTGGTTTTGTTGTTGATGTTTTGTTGCTGATTTTGAACTGCTTCACACTGTTAACATTTAGTGATTCTTATAAATTTTTGATGGATGTAATGTAGCCTTTTGGTTTGGCTTTAGCTCTCTCTCTCTCTCTCTCTCTCTCTCTCTCTCTCTCTCTCTCTCTCCCATTCCCTCTCTCTCGGTTTTCTATCTCTCTCTCTCAGTTTTCTCTCCAGTGAAAACAGTATCTCTCTCTGAAATTTGTTTTCACTCTCTAATTCTCACTCCCTCTCTCTATCTCTCAGTTTTTTCTGTAATTCTCTCTCTCTCTCTCTCTCTCTCTCTCTCTCTCGGTTTGCTCTCCCTCTCTCTCAGCTTTCTCTCTACTTATGACACTATTTCTATCTCTCTCTGAAATTCGTTTTCACTCTCTAATTCTCTCTCTCTCTCTCTCTCTCAGTTTTTTCTGTAATTCTCTCTCTCTGAATTCCTCTCCTCTCTCTCTCTCTCTCTCGGTTTTCTCTCCCTCTCTCTCTCTCTCTCAGCTTTCTCTCTATTTATGACACTATTTCTATGTCTCTCTGAAATTTGTTTTGACTCTCTAATTCTCACTCCCTCTCTCTCTATCTCTCAGCTTTTTCTGTAATTCTCTCTATCTGAATTCCTCTCTCTCTCTCTCTCTCTCTTAGTTTTATCTCCCTCTCTCTCTCTCAGCTTTCTCTCTACTTATGACACTATTTCTATCTCTCTCTGAAATTCGTTTTCACTCTCTAATTCTCACTCCCTTGCTCTCTATCTCTCAGTTTTTTCTCTAGTTAAAACTCTCTGTGTCTCACTCTCACTCTCAAAATCATTTTCACTCTCTAATTCTCTCTCTCTGAGTTCCTCTCTTTCTCTCTTGGTTTTCTCTGCCTCTCTCTCTCAGCTTTCTCTCTACTTATGACACTATTTCTATCTCTCTCTGAATGAGTTTTCACACTCTAATTCTCACTCCCTCTCTCTATCTCTCTCTGAATGAGTTTTCACACTCTAATTGTCACTCCCTCTCTCTATCTCTCAGTTTTTTCTCTAGTTAAAACTCTCTTTTGTCTCCCTTGGTTTTCTCTGATTCTCTCCGCCCCTCTCTCTCAATTTGTCTCAGAATCTTTTTCTGTAATTCTCTCTCTGAAACTCTCTCTCTCTCTCTCTCTCTCTCTCTCGGTTCTCTGCCTCTCTTTCTCTCTCAGCTTTCTCTCTACTTATGACACTATTTCTATCTCTCTCTGAATGAGTTTTCCTCTCTAAATTCCAACTCCCTCTCTCTATCTCTCAGTTTTTTCTCTAGTTAAAACTCTCTCTGTCTCACTCTCTCTCTCAAAATCATTTTCACTCTCTAATTCTCTCTCTCACTTTCCCACTCTCTCTGAAAATTTGTTTCACTCTCTTATCTTTTTCTCTTATCTTTCTCTCTCTCTGACTTCCTCATTATCTCTCTCAGTTTTCTCTCTTACTCTCTCAGATTCTCTTCAGTTAAAACTATTTGTAGTGTGCATTCTCCTTCAAACTATTATAATTTTCTTATTAAAGTATTTGTTGCATAGAGTGAATAATATTTCCTATATTTTTAATTTTTTTAATGAAGTCTCATTTCTGATTACCTTAATAATATCTCGGGTTTGACATATCCTTTTCTCTTATATTTCTCTCTTTCTCTCTGACTTACTCTCTATATCTAGGATTTTCTCTCTCTTGGTTTTCTCTGATTCTCTCTGTCCCTCTCTCAATTTGTCTCAGAATCTTTTTCTGTAATTCTCTCTCTGAATTCCTCTCTCTCTCTCTCTCTCTCGGTTTTCTCTCCCTCTCTCACTCTCTCAGCTTTATCTCTACTTATGACACTATTTCTATCTCTCTCTGAATGAGTTTTCACTCTCTAATTCTCACTCCCTCTCTCTCTATCTCTCAGTTTTTTCTCTAGTTAAAACTCTCTCTGTCTCACTCTCTCTCTCAAAATCATTTGCACTCTCTAATTCTCTCTCTCCTTTCCTCTCTCTCTGAAAATTTGTTTAACTTTCTTATCTGTTTCTCTCCCTTTCTCTCTCTGACTTCCTCACTATCTCTCTCGGTTTTCTCTTTTTCTCTCTCAGATTTTCGTATTAATGTATTTGTTCCATAGAGAGAAGAATGTATGCGATATTTTAAATTTTTTTTAATGAAGATGAACCCTTCTGATTATCTTAATAATCTCTCGAGTTTGTCTTATCTTTTTCTCTTATATTTCTCTCTTTCTCTCTGACTTCCTCTCTATCTCTATGTTTTTCTCAGCTTTCTCTCTACTTAAAACACTATTTCTATCTCTCTCAAACTCGTTTTCACTCTCTAATTCTCTCTCCCTCTATCTCTATCTCTCATTGTTTTCTCTAGTTAAAACTCTCTCTCTCTAATTATCTCTCTGAATTCCAGTCTCTCTCCGTTTTCTCACTAATTCTCTCTTTCTCGGTTTCTCTCTGAATTAGCATTCTTGTACACATGGCTACATACTTTAACTGTCTTTGTGTGGTAAGTGTTCATGAGATTGTGCACTCAAGGGAATTGAAGTCATCGTATATATTTGCATGTAGCTAGATACCTGAACTGATTTTCCAGTCTTCTTTATGATCTCGAGGAGCCTAGATTGTTTGCTTTACTGTTTTTACAAAATTGAAATTCAGAATACCACTAGTTTTTTCCAATTAAACTTTCTCCTTCTTAATCAGTAAAGTCATACATCTTCTCAGTTATTATTCGTTCTTTTGTCTTCTTATTCCTTGAGAAGTTTCCATGAATTACTCTCTCTCTCTCTCTCTCTCTCTCTCTCTCTCTCTGAGGTACTGCTGTCCTAGATGCCATTTAAGTGAATTAAAATTCTGGATTGCTTTTTTCATTTGTAGGAAAGAAGGATGGTGGCTAGTCATTGGGGGAGGCTGCATCAAATTCAAATAACTTAACTGATTTCCTTTTTCATTTATAACTCATTTCTGGTTGCTGTCCAAGTTCTCTAGTTTTTATTTAGAGATTTTTATAATTGATCTTTGTTGCAGTTGATAATTAGATATTGCTGCATTCAGAGCCTTCATAGGGGGCGCGTTATTTACGCTTGAAAAAGTTACTCCTCGGTAAGTAATGACTCTTTTTCAATTTGGAATTAGCTTCAAATTATTGATATATGTTTCAAGAGTTCTGTGTTATGTAATAGCTCTTAACTTGTAGTTGAAGACAACTTGTAAATGCTTAGGTATATGTATTCAATGGTTGAATCAAATAAGTCCATTGTCTATTGCATTAAGATCTTAAAGTTTGGTTTTGAAGTTTGAGAAGGATGAAAAACGGAAGGATTTACATTTTAGAAGAAGGGTTGTTTCCTTTTTGTGGAAGTAAGGGGAGATAATTTGATGAAGTGAGTTACCTAATTGAGTATTAAACGCCCATTCTTTTCTTTTGTGTAGATTATCTTTGATAATTACCATGGATATGGACTATTTCAATGACAAGAGATGGATGTATGAGTACAAGACAAAGCCAGCCCGGTGTCATCCTAGGTTTGTTGCTAGAGTCAATTGTTTTTATACATTATGTAAAAGAACAGCTGGGGGTGCAAGGAAATGGTCTTATGCATTTTCCATGTCGGAAATGTGAAAATAGACAGAATCTTGACTGTGAGACGATCAAGACCCACATAGTCCTAGAGGTTTTTTTCCCACTACAAAAAGGTGGTTATACCATGGAGAACAACCTCAAAATTACTCCGACATTAATGTGTTGACTGGTCACGGTGAAGAGATGGCAAGGATGTTGAGTGATACTTTTATGCAAAATGTGGAAGAACACAACATGGAGCATGAAGTTGATGATGCAGAAGAACGTAGATTTCAACAGTTACTGGAAGAGGCGAAGAAGCCACTATATGGAGGATGTGAAAAATACTCCAAATTATCTTTCATGGTGTATTTATTCCAATTAAAGTGTTTGAACAGATGGAGCAACAAATCATTTTTAGATGTTGCCTCCCTTCTTAAAGGCACTCTTCCCCCGGATAATTTGCTTCCACGAAGTTGGTATGAGTCAAAGAAAATTATGGCAGACTTAGGATTGAGTTACGAGAAGATTCATGCATGTCCGAACGACTGTGTATTATACAGAAATGATTTCAGAGATCTGAATAAGTGTCCAAGATGTGGATCCTCAAGATGGTAAGTGAAAAATAGGGAGACATCAGACTACTTCAAGGCCTGCAAAGGTCCTTAGACATTTTCCTTTGGTTCCAAGGTTGCAACGGTTGTTTATGTCCAGCAAAACATCCGAGTTGATGACATGGCATAGTTCGCGCCCGCAAGTAAAAAGGGAAAGATGATTCACCCTAGAGATTCTGCAGCATGGAAACACTTTGACAGGTTGTATCCATCATTTAGTTCCGATCACCGAAACATTAGATTGGGTCTTGCAAGTGACATTTTCAGCCCATTTAAGTTTGGAACAGGGTCAAGCCACAACACATGGCCAATAACCATTACTGTCTACAACCTTCCTCTTTGTTTGGCAATGAAACAATCTTATTTTATGATGACTCTTCTTATTGATGGACAGAAGTCGCCGGGGAATGATATTGATGTATACTTGTAGCTGTTGATTGATGAGTTAAAATATTTTATGGGAATCCGGCGTGAGGACTTACGATTCACATACGAAGTCGTTCTTTTAAATACGTGCAACAGTGATGTGGACCATATTAGACTTTCCTGCATATGGCATGTTATCTGGCTGGAGTACGAAGGGGTACAAAACATGTCCCACCTGTCAGGTGAACACCAGTTCATCATTTCTGCACCACAGTCGGAAATGTGTTTATATGCAGCACCGAAGGTTTCTACGAATGATCACCAATGGCGGGCGGATAAGAGGTCGTTTGATGGGACCAAGGAACTTGATGGAGCCCCCCCTCCCTTATCCGGGGAGGACATTATGAATAGTTTGGTAGGACATGAAAACGCTCTATTTGTAAGGGGAAAGATGTTCAGACGGAGGCCAACACTTTGCTTGAAGGATGGAAGAAGAGGAGTGTATTCTTTGAACCTTCCGTACTGGAGCAGTGTGCAAAGTATTGAATGCGTTTTTCGCTTATTTTAGGGATATATGTTCCAAAGTGATTGATGTGAATAACGTGGATAAACATGAGGCGGCCATTCCATTCATTTTGTGAAAGTTAGAGAGAATTTTTCCACCTTCGTTTTTTTATGTTATGGTTCATCTGAGTATACACCTAGCAACTAAGGTCATATTGGTAGGGCCAGTCCAGAAGAGATGGATGTACCCAATTGAATGTCACTTGCTTACACTTAAGAATTACATCCGTAACAGAAATCGGTGGAGGGCTCCATTGCAAAAGGATATTTGATGGAAGAAGTAACTACTTTTTGTGCATGTTATGTTGATGGGATAGAGTCCAAGATTACTAGACCGGTAAGGTACGAATCAGGACCTTTAGGGACAACACGTTCTCATATGCTCACCGCTGATGACGTGTACCAGCAGCACCTGTTTTTACTATTCAACACTCCTTAGGTTCGTCCGTACCTCTTGTAAGTACTTCTAGTCCTTTCACTAAATATTATACAAAACAACCCATATACCACGTCTTAATTAATTTATTTCATTTGGTTGTAGGGAACAAAGAGTGTATTTGAAAGGGTTACACCCCCAATGGACCAATCATCGCATACAGACAGAGTAACACAACCATTTTGTACAATGGTTTAGAGCACGAGTGAGTTTATCACCCAAAACAGAAGTTTGATGTTCCTTCCATTAAAGCGTCTCCTCTCTCTTGACACCTAAGGTGTTCATTCTTTAAATTGTGTAGGTGATAAATTTACCCATGGTGGGTGGGAGATAGAAGATCTACAATATCTTCCGTGTGGCCCAAAATGCGAAACCAAGTCTTATAAAGGTTTTTTTGGAAATGGTTATAAGTTTGAGACAGAGCAAGTTGATTAGATTCGGACCACTCAAAACAGTGGCAGTGCCACCGTGGGGGAGGAAGATGAGATATTTTACGGTGTTGTGTAAATGGTACTCAAAGTCTACGTTGGGCCATGGGCTCCCATTAGCATATTTAAGCGCTGATGGTTCGATATGAAGAAAGGCACTGGTCGTGTGATTGATGGAGTTGATTACACGTTAGTAAATTCATCAAAGCACACATATGATGACAAACCCTTCATCTATCCATCTCAAGCTCAACAAAAGTTTTATTCAAAAGACCCTATTGATCCATCTTGTAGTGTAGTGTGTCGTTGGAGACCTCAGGACACATATGACATCCCTCTGGTTAACGTCGATGTAAGGGCCAAAGAAGATGAGGCCTTGTTGTTGGCACAAGACCCAGGGGTCAGAGACGTGGCAGAGTTTAACCATGCCAATGATGTTTTGTGGGTGCGCACTGACCTGGGTCCAGGATGAAGAATTGATAATACAGACTTGAATGTAACATAGCGCAAGTTTGATGGATTACAATTATTTTAGTGTTGACCATAACAGGTAATTTTATTTATTTTTTGAAAATAACTGGCAATCACCGTTTCTTTAAATTTGCAGGGTAAATATAGCACCTAAGAAGCATCCCATTGACTCCTCATCACCGACATCGGGAAGGGTCAAATGTCGGTGTGTTCGGCCAGCCCGGACAACACCAGTCCCGACTTTGACTCGGCCTGCCCGGGCAAAACCAGTCCCGACTCCAACTCCACCAGCTCCGGCACCGGCTACACTAGCATTGTCATCACAGGTGCCAGACATAGGTACTAACAAAAAAGAGAATCTATTTTTTTTGTTGTTATGTCATCTAATTTTAGCTCTTTCAATTATAGCTGAGTGTATACGTAAGTTTAGAGAGCTCTTTCCGGAATACGAATCCCCTGAGAGCCACTCTTCAGGTAAATTTGAAACATTTTAGTTAATTGCAGTGTGTTATATATATTGCGTTCTAACTTGCAATTTGGCAGGCCTGATTCCCATGGAAAAAATGGAAACGCAAAGACCCGAATGGGCAGATATAGAAGATGCTGATGAGCCACCACAACCGTGCGTGAAGCGGAATGTTAAAGCGTCTTCGTTTTTGCCAGATAAGCAATGGACGATAAAAATCAAAGATGGGCAGATGTTTTCTAAAAGACAGGGTTCATTGTCCTTTCTCATGGGGATAGTTGTTCGGGCAGACCAGTACTGTCCGTTGCATCTCCAGTGGCATGACTATCCCTCCCATGAGCTGCAAACCTGGTTTAACGTTATCAAAGTAAGTTGTGTTTGTTAATGTTTTATGTTTAAATGGTTACATTTAGACTAAGTTTTTTTATGAACTGTGTTGAACTATGATGGGAAGACTGCAGAACAGTTTAAGACTTGTCCCATAGATGGTATGAGCCAAGAAGACTGGGTTCTACTAGTTAAATATTGGGACAATGTTAAGAGACTGCGTATCGATCCGCAGAATAGTCTTAATCGACAGAAGTTGAAGACAACACATACCCTTGGGTCGAAGTCTCTTCCTCGATTCTTAGAAGAACAGGTACGTATATGTCTTAGTAGTTTGAACTAAACTGACTTTTCATTTTCAGCCTAGAATACTTAGAATAGACTTTAATTACAACGTACGGCCGATCCTGATGGCTACACCTTCCTGATGGCATACCTCAAAGCTCACCAGAGGAAGGATAGGACTTATCCAAATGAAATAACAGCTGAACATTGTGTAAGTTATCAAGTGTTTTATGAACTGTGTTGAACTATGATCAGCCTTGATTATTATTGAAATTTATTATTTCTTTGTACAGGAAGCAGTTCGTCAATAAGCCCTTGAAAATAATGTCTCTATCTCCAAGCATCTTAGAGATGTGACACCCGTACTAGATACAATATTTGGGGGCCACCAAGGTGGTTATGAGAGAGGAGTTGGAACAGGTGCTCGACTGCAGAGAGGTGCCTCTTCAAGCTCTCCTAATTATGTGGCCCTGTCTGTACAAGAGGCGAAGGAGAGATGACATAATAAGGCAATGTCCCAGAAGGTATACTCCAAGAGACAACACATTGAGAGGTTAGAAATGTTGATTATTGCACAGTCACAACAGGGTATGTATTGTTTTCAGTCCTGTGAATTAGTTTAAATTGATGAACATAAATGTATATCTGTAATGTCGATGTATTAACCTTATGCAAGATCTTCGAACAATGGAGGTATACTCAGTCGCGTCATTGAAGATATTGGTGCTTCTGTTTATTGTAATTATGCATTATGTGCATGTAAACTTTTATATTGTAACCGTTACATGCAAACTTTTGTAATTATACATTATGTGTATGTAAACTTTTACATTGTAACCGTTACATTTAGACTTTTGTAATTGTGCATATGCTTCTGTTCACTGTCATTGAAGATCTTGCTTAGTTCATTGTATTTGGAGTTTAGTTTGTATCTGATGTGGTGTGATTTTATAAGCAGGAAAAAAAATTAAAAATATTGATAATAATAATAAACAAAACCTCCCCCGACAGGGGGAACCGTCGGCCGAAACCCATTCCGCCGACGCACATAAAGGCAAGCATCGGGGAATTCGACACCGCAGATCGCATATTCACGCGTCGGGGGAATCCATTTCGCCGACGCACCACAACGCGTCGGAGGAATCTATTCAGCCGACACACCCCCAAGCGTCGGGGGAATCCATTATGCCGACGCACCCCAACGCGTCGGGGGAATCTATTCGTCCGACGCACCCCAATGCGTTGGGGGAATCCATTCCGCCGACGTTCCCCCACGCGTCGGGGGAATCCATTCCACCGACGCATACCTACGTGTGGGGGGAATCCATTCCGCCGACGCACCACAATTCGTCGGAGTAATCCATTCCGCCGACGCTGTTTGGTCCGTCGTTGGACGACCTATTCCATCGACGGCTCTCGGCGTCGGCCGAGTAGTTTCGTTTGCGCGACATGTGTTTTTGTTGCGCGATGGGGTTTTTCATCGGCCGAAGAGTCCGCCGACGCACGTTCCGCCGACGTTGTCTTACCCTTTGTTGGAATGTCCGCCGACGGGTATTCGTGTTCCGCCGGCGGACAGAGGTTTTTTACCAGTGTATAACCCCCAAATTTAAGCACTACTGTGGCAAGCAATGGCTGATTAAACTTCAAAGGAAGAATTCAGTGTCAGAAAAAACTAATTGTAGATGAAGTGAGACAATCAACATGCATGCCCTGTTATTAACTCATCACTTTTTCTGTCTTTTAGATTTTTCCATGTACTTTAACTTCTTTAAGTTAATTACTTAAATATTTGTTGGTTATGTATTCAGAAATTAACTAAAATTGATCTATAATGCTATTTTGGTGACTATTTTTCAATGCTAAATGAAGATGCGTGTGATGTTGTTTCATATTTTGTGTAGCTTGACAGTTCATACTCTTTTGAGTTTTCAGAAAATTCATTTATCCAAGTGGTCACAAACTGATCCAATTTACGGATATTCTATCATTAAAAATGACGTTATTTTCTTTATTCATGAGTTTGATTTTTCTAGGTGGAATCTGAACAAGAAGCTGGTACCTAATATGTTTTGAGAAAAATATGGTATTTCATATTATTAAAAATAGCTTCCACTATAAATAAAAAGTAAAGCAACAAGGAATTTTATATTGGGAAGAGTAAAATGCGTAGAATTAGGGTATTTTGAAAGAGAGAATAGAAGAAAGCAAATGAAGAATGTTTTGAATTTTTCAACTTGTAATAAATCTATACTTGCACTCTATTTATAGAGTTACATAATAAAATCCTATTCTAACCCTAAGTCTATTTACTTCGTAGTATCCCACTAGGACACCTAGAGCTAGGTTGATTTGATGTACATGTCCTCTCTTTGTCCATGACTATTTGTATGTGTCCATGACTTACACGTATCAACACTCCCCTTCAAGTTGGGGCTATATATATCATGTAGTCCTAAATTGTTGCATAGTATTCTATATCTGATTCCTGCTAGAGATTTGGTAAGCAAATCAGCCTATTGGTCTTCAATTCTCTCAAACAATGTAGAGATAGTTCCAGATATCACTTGTTCTCGAATAAAATAGCAGTCTACTTCAATGTGTTTTGTTCGCTCTTGAAAAACTGGAATTCTGGCAATGAAGGTTGCAACTTTATTATCGCACTCCATTAGCATAGGCAGTTTTACTTCTTGGTCAAACTCAGTGACAAAGGACTTAACCCACCCAAGTTAACAAGCGGTGTGAGCCATAACTCGGTATTCGGCTTCAACACTTGAGCTTGCTACAACGGTCTGTTTTTCCTCTTCCTTGTCACAAGATTTCCACCCACAAACACATAGTAACCGCTGGTTGATTTTATATCAGTTTTGGACCCTTCATAGTTGCATCCGTGGCTCCACTTATATTTGTATACTCATTGATGCGAAATAGAATTCCTTTACTTAGTGACTTCTTTAAAAATATGAGAATTCTATAAACTGCTTCAAGGTGAATTGTCTGTGGTTCTTCAAAAGTCATACAAACAGAAGTGGTACAAACAGAACCAGTGTATTCAACAAAACGTTTGGGACCATCAACAATGTAAATTGGAGAAGAAGAAACAGAAGAGGTAGAGACAAAAACAGAGGAATCAAAAGTCATATGATTACACACACCAGAGTCAATTATGCAAGAATTGTTACTAGTATTGACAGACAATGCAAAATCTATGGAAGTACTTTTACCAAGGCCAGCAAGAGCCTTGTAAATCATATCCTGTATATCCACAACAGTCAGGGCAGGAGTGGGAGTCGAAATTGTACTAGAGGAACAATCGGCAGGACCAGACAACAGTAGTTCATCATGCAAAATTAGGATTCTAAGTCTTCTTAAATTTTTATAAGTGTACTTCATATTCTAGTTATCGATGGAGGAAGGAGGTCGTCAAGAAGTAGCAAAAACAGTGTCGATATCTCGGACCGAAGAACCCATAGGACCCCCAGTAAAACTACATGTCTCCTTGGCTACTAATTCTGACAGAGCACCCTCTACAGAAGGCAAAGGACTTTTCTGAAACATTGTGGACCAAATAGACTCAAAATCATTGTGAAGCGCCATTAAAAACTGAACCAAGTGTATCCGCTCAACATGTTTAACAAAAACCTCTATATCTGCATTGCAAACAAATTTCAGAACCATAGAACATACCTAATCCTATAGTCTAGACATCAGACTGTAAAAATCGGATATAGATTGATCTGGAGCTTGTTTTAAAGATCTAATATCCATTTCAAGCTTATAGAGCTTAGAAAAATTAGTCCCCTTATGCCGATTTTCGAAAAATAATCCAGCATCTCTCGTATTTTCAAATTTGCCTACCTCCAAACTTAAAGAAGAGGACCAAACAGCTTTGGCCAACATTGTAATATTCTGAGAATTATTAATATCCCATTCTTCTATCGTTTTAGCGGTAGAATCATCTGTCAATTTACAATCACCAGTAATATACTTCCATAAATTTCTACCTTTCAAAAAATTCCGCATAACGGATCCCGATGAACACGATTAGTCCTATCTAACTTAATTGGCACATTCTGAACATGATCACTAGATAAAGACATATTAATAGATATAGCACATGGAAAATCTCAGTCTCAAAGCAGCAAAACCAACAATCACTGACTCAAGTTGCAAGCAAAGGAACCCAAAGAAAATCCAGATTATAAAATAATCTCACCAAGAACACCACATACATGACAATGCTCAACAATAATCTGACATGGTCTGAATGAGCCTGGGAAAGGCTGGTTCTGTTGGATAATCACTCATAATTGTCCCCGGAAACGGCGCAAAAAACTTGGTTGGGCGAATGTACTCTTAATTAAATATCCTGTACGCAAGCGCACATGTCACTCCAAGTAATATACTGGTTAAGTCCAGATCGATCCCAAGGGAACTTTGCTACGTATTAACACAACAGTACTCTACAACTATATCTATCTAACGAAATTAGAAAGAGGTTGTCACAATTATCTAATATAAACTAACCACACTAGATACTAATCCTACTAATTACGCAGCTGCCTAAATTGATACACGTACATGCAAGGAAATACGAAGTATTGGACCCAGAAGGATGTAATTTCTTCTAACAATTAGGGGATTCATGTAATCTTCAGTTGGATAGGTAATACCTAGCTCGCTAGAGGTTCTGCAATCTGGTACGTGCTACGTCCATTCCCCCTCCTTTGCCCTATTTGTCTCTCGAGTCAAGGGTCTAAATCAAGGGCCCATAAGCCACAGCCAACCTGAACACGTGTCAGGCCACTTCGCTCGAAGTCCAGCGGCCCATCCCTCACCTGCCACTACGCGATTACAGCCGACTTGGGCATCACACACAGAGTGATGGTATCCTTCCATATTACCTCTCAGTCTCAACGAGAGTAAAGATGTAAATGTGGAGGTTGTGAATCTCCTCTCGTAAATAACTCTCTAACGGTCACACACACTAGAGTAAAGATAGATTAATCTATATATTAACTGAATCTTAGAGGAATCCTTACTAAATGTTTTTACATCACAAACCCCCTAAGGGTACTTAGCTAGACATAGTTAGGATTAGGGAAAATACCCTATGCGAATCCATTGTAAGCATACAAGCTAAGTTAGCACAAATAAATAGGAATAGAGAGAAGATACCCTAGGAGTTCTCCTTCCATCCTTGCTCCTCAAGGGTGCTAACCCTTACTCCAAAAATTGCACAAATACCAGGCATGGAGGCATGTTCTCTGAATGAGAGAACATCTCCACTATTTATAGGGGAACCCTTTCAGTTCCCTTCTTTTTATGCTAAAAAGCCGCCTGGTGCTGTGAGGCGTTGGACGGGCTCCATGGCGTTGACACTTGGAGACGCGGGCAGTACCACGCCAATCTGTGGCAGTGCGCTGCTTTCTTCAGTGGTTGTCAGCGCTGAGGTGCTTGCATTAAGCGAGGATGGGCACCCCTGCGCTGGTTATGAGCGCTGAGGCCCTCACAATAAATGAGGATGGGCGCCTCTACGCTGAGTCTTTGCATCGAGACGCACAACCCAGAAATGTTTCCACTCCCTGCGCCGCAGCTCTGGCTTGGGCACTGTGTATTTTCCAACACTTAGTCGTTTCTGCTCAATCTCTGGTCTCGTTCCCCTGGCACCACGAATTTGCTGCGGGTGCCGTGTAGCGTTTCTCACAGTCTGTTATCCTCTTTCTCCACGTTGTGGCTTCCTCTCTGGCGCTTTGTCGCACCGGTTTTGTGTTGCTATGAGTTGGGGTGTTTTTGGCCTGAAAATGATTTTTCATATAATAAGAAAACATTACATTTTTCCACAGCAAAAAGAGGCACCCGAGGTGCTAAATCATCTGAAGAAAATATTTTAAGACTACAGTGAAGATTATATGTCCCGCTGCAAAGTCAAACTCCCTGAAAGGTATCAAAGTCCCTCTCCTGGTTTCTGATAGTTAACCCATTTTTTCTATCAATTGAATCGAGAAAAAGATGGATTGATCATTCTGAGTTTTGGTCTTTTATTTCAAGGAAACTATTTGAAGTCATGTACTTACTGTTTTGTTGGGGATTGGAGGTGCGTATGAGCTTGGAAGTTGAAGAAGGCTTGTCATGTACAAGCAAGAACAAACTGGAGGATCTGACTATACACCTGGCTTCCTTCGAATTAGAGTAATAAGCCTCTGTTGTAAGAAATATCTAAAGAAATTATGTTTCTAATCTAAATGAAACATGAAACGCCATCTAAATAGGGTAAATCAAAACTTACCTCCAGCCATGGATTCAAGCTTCAAAATGATCCTTTGGTATTCCTAGGTTTTAGATTTTGTCAGTTAAATCAAATGCACACACCAGGAAATGGTATTTGTAGGAATCATTCATCCATAATAATCAGCCATGTAAACAGTTTCCTCAACACATTTTAAAATCTAGCAAATACATATTTAAATCCATAAACCATTATGCACCACTTAATATGTTTTCTAAAACATTTTTCATTATGAGTTTTAAATAAATTAAGAATTGTTTTATGTAAGTAATATGTTCTCCAAACATTTTTCATAATGAAAACCATTTTTATTTAATGAAAACGTTACATGCAAGCAGTTGTTGCATAACTCACCAAAGACATGAATCATAGAGATAAGTCCTCCAAAGACAAGTAATAAAAACTATGTTTTTCTTTTGTGGTAACAAAAATTAATAACTAAAACCTATGTTTATTCTTTGGTCCAATAAAGTATTTTTTTCTCAAAATAAATTGCACATGAATATGAGAAAATATTTGATTATGTAAGTTTTATTGACAAACTTAATGTATATATAATAACAAAGTTAAACCAAGTTCAGGTTTTTTACATGATCCTTGAATCTCAATGGTGGTATACGCCTTTAGTCAAAGGATCAACAATCATCAATTCAATGCTAATGTGCTCAATGACCACTTTTGTTTCTTTAACATGCTTTCTTATGGCAAAGTGCTTAATATTGATTTGTTTACTTCGACTTTCACTCTTGTTAATCTTTGTCAACTAGACAAGAAGTTGAGTTTTCACAGAAAATTCTCAATGTCTTTAAAATAGAATCCATAACTATAAGCTAATAAATTAAACTCTTAAGCCATACACAAGGCGATGTAGCCTCAAAAAATGCAGACAAACACATCTACCTTAGTAAAGGTGGCAATCAAAGTTTTCTTGACACCTCCCCATGAAACAGCTCCACCAGCCATAATGAATATGTACCAAGATGTTGAGTGGCAAGAATCAACACAGCCAACAAAGCCTGCATTTGAATAGCTGCTCACTTCTGTATAGCCGTCTTTTTATAAATAAGCATGTCTTCTTTAGTTCCTTCATAGTACTACATAACTTGATAGCTCTGATATATCCCCTTATGCCAATTGCATTTGCAATGTCTGGTCTAGTAAATACTGGAGCATAAATAGGCTTCCAACTATAGAATAAAAATACTCTTTATGGATTCCCTCTCAAGTTCATTTTTCGGGCTTTGGGCCAGACAAAAGTTTTCATTGGAATGGGGTAGGGACAACCCCCTGTTAACGGCAACTGCTAAAAGGATCCAAATATAATTCAAATGAGCAACATGAGAGAACTTCACCTTTTTCATTGTATTTTACTATCATACCCACCTGCAGCTAACAATTTTTGGACCAGGAGGGGCAGTGCATAAATCCCAAGTATGATGGTCCTCAAGTGCATGCATCTCATCTAGCATAGCCTGCTGCCACTCTGTCCTAAACAGATCTTCCAATACCGAGCAAGGAACAATGGTGAAGTCGACAGTGGAAGCAACCAACTTATATAGAGATAGATAACCACGAGAGTAAAACAAAATTTTAAATGGGGTTTTGAATACCTGAATGAAATTCTTTCCGAACATCAATAGGTAAGTGTAAATCAATAAGTTCAGAAGATGGAGATATAGTTGATTCTGACCTATATGGTAGTTCAATTGGTGCAGGGGAGTAGGCCAGTGCACGTTTTGTCACTGGAGGCTCCTGTGGATGATGCAACCCATTTGGAACGAACATAGATGAGGTCTCGAACCGAAAACGAAATTAAGAGACATTATCTAAAAATGACACATTAATGGACGTGAAACAAGAATGAGGGGATGGGTGATAGCATTTGTACCCTTTTGATTGTCTTTAGTACCCCAGTTTCACACAACGTATGGACCGAAGTGATAAATTATGTTTTTTGAATGATGTGTTCGGAACATAGAGTACACATCCCAACAAAGTTGGTTCGACCGAGTACATAGGAGATCCAGGGGACAAGACTTGAAGTGGGACTTTACCCTCTAAGGTGCTGGATGGCATAATTGATGACAATAAACGCTGTTAGTAATGCATCACACCATATATAGTGAGGAACAAACATATGAAATTACAGGATCATGTAGTATATAATAAGTGTCTTCTTAGGCATACAGCGACTCCATTTTATTGTGGTGTTTATGGACATGAGAACTGATGGAGGATGGTTTTTTTAGCATAGAAGGAGAGAAGCTCAGTGGAAATATACTCTTTACCATTTTCACTTAGCAAAATTTTAATAGAACAGCAAAACTGAGTTTAAATTCCACATAGAATTGCAGAAAATGCTACCAACCTCTGAATTTGGTTTCATGAGGTAGAACCAATAAACACGACTGAAATCATCAAATAAGGACATTAAATAACGATAACATTTTAGACTAGACACTGGACAAGGACCCCACAAAACATAATGATCTAACTGAACAGAGGAAGATGCAAATATACTTCCGCTGGAGGGAAGAGACACTTTGTGTAGTTTACCAAATTGGCATGTTTCACAATTTATCTGAAACCCACTCGATAATGTGAGAACCATTTGAAGAAGTTTATCCTTACTTGGTTGACTCAAATGAGAGTGTCACTCCATTGGCGAAATAAAGAAGCAAACTACTCAATTTTGAGCCTGCTCCAGAACGTGTGCACCTCCATTTTCAATCCCATACCAGTCATCAATCCCATCTAGAGGTCATGAAAAATACTGGTCAGAAATGAATAATACATTACAATTTATTTGTTTTGTCAATTGACTGAAAGAAATTAGATTGACTGGAAAAGAGGGGACCAACTTGGTTCATTAAGATTTGTAGTTCTGCTTTCAAGGTGTTTAGCTGAGTCTAAATATCACTACAAGTGGCATGGTTGGCCCAGGTAGATTTTTCATTCTGGTAACCCATGTTAGGCCTTCCATATTTCTTCCAGCATTGTTCTGCTAGGTGATTTCTCTTACCACAATGAGGGCAAGGATTAAAACAATCTCTCTTTCTTCCATGGCCAGCCCCTATCTCTAAACTTTTTATTGTATTCTTATTACGTCGTTGTACAAACATGGCAGATGACTCTGGCTGATTTACAGAAATTTTGTTTGGTACAGCTTGTTCAACTCTCATGAGAGAACAATTCACACCTTCAGAGGTTGGCCTATCTGTTTGTGCAAGAGTGTGTGCTCGAATAGGTTCATATTCTTGTGCTAGGGCATGAAGAAACTAGGCAATGATCAATTCCTTTCTTTGTCTCCTCATTTCATTCTCATCTCGGCTAAAAGAATGCAACATATTTGTTTCTTGAATGACAACTTAAAATTCTACAGAAAAGTCCACAAAACCTTTCTCTTCACGGTTGAGTCTACAAAATTTCGCATATAAGTCATAAATCTGATATAGAATATTTTTTTGGAAGTTCCCATTTCACAATTTATTCCACATCTCATAGGCATTGTCAAGGTAGGTGACCACTGGGGTGATATCACTCTTCAAACTTGAAAAATCCAAGACATAACCATCTGATAACCAATGATACAGGCTTTTCATCCTGTTCTGGAAGTTATTCAAAGTGTTTCTTTGCTCCAATGTATTTTTACATCCCAGGCCCACAAAAGAATTTTTGCCATTAAAGTTTTCACTAGAGATCTTTCCAGACAACTCATCTTTGTCCACTTCAGGTACTAACTTGACTTCAATGCCAGCTATTCTTCTTCCTCGTTTTTTTTAAATGGGCTGAGTTGGGCTGAGTCATACCGAGTTGTACGGTATTGTCTTCAAGCTCACACGCCGAGTTGATTTACTCGGAATAAAAACCTTGTGACTTAGGGTGCTTGATTTGGAGTCTTGTTGCTTGCTACAAAGGACAAAGAGCGATGCCGATTTGGAGTCCCGTAGTTCAACTTCAAATTGGAGCTGAAAAATAAAATGATGGAGTTAAATTGCTTTGAGATGTCACAGGGAACTATAGGAATATTCAGCACCCAAAATGAAGATTGGTGCGGGAGGGGAGCTGCTATTCCACTTCACCGAATTTTCTGCAGCTCCGAAGTAGTTGTGATCTGGAAGCAGGTTTTGACAGAAGAAAAAAATCTGATGAGGTACGTCAGATAATGAAATAAGAGAAGCTACGATGAGCCGTGATTATCTAGTGAGGAAAGATCCAACGATTGCAGAAGTTTCTGAAGTGGTACGAACCCCTTCGTGAAGTTCATTTGAAAACAGCTATTTCGGTTCCTCCCAAACTTCTTCAGCTTGCTGTATGTCCTCCTTGATCACGGATGGCAGCAGTGCTTTTCCCCGATGTACGAACAAACAGGACCCCAAAAAATAAGGTGGTCGAATTAATGCACGATGACTCAACGAAGGATCGAACTGCTTTGATACCATGTAGAAACTCATACAAATAACATAAAGAAGAGACAGATCTAAAGGAATCTGAGTTAAATTATCATGTAACAAATCTGTATATCGTGTCTTTATTTATGGATACGCACAATTTTACCCAAACTCTTAGACTAATCATACCTTAATTGTAATGCTTCAATAAGATTACAAATAGAACTATAAGTCGCAATATAACTTTGACTTGGATATATTAGACTCTAATTACATGTGCCTCATTTGTCTTCAATACAGGGAAAGGGAAAGCTTTGAAGGAGTGTGGATTTATTGGGACTATGAGATAATATTGTATGACAGTAACAATTTTTCAAACAGTGGATTTTCCTTCTAGTGGGCTGTGGTTTTTATCTTGTTTGAGAGTTTTCCATGTAAACTGTTGTGTTGCATAGGTTGTTCAAGTTTTTTGTTTTAAATTTTTGAGTTATTTTCTTGATCTTAGGGGTGAATATGGGATCAAATTTCCAGCACTATGTTACTCAAGGAATTCGTACGGTTCCATTCCATATAAAAATATTGTTAATTCGATAAAACAACTTTATTAAGCTCCCTTTGGGTCAAGAGACCTTGAAAAATGATGACCAACCATAACCTTTCGAGAAGTTTCCAGCGTGACAAATGGTATGCTTCTTTGGGGCCAACTGGGACGGAATTCACGATGTACTCAGCAGTTAATTTAGCTTCAAGTGGCACTGGCTATAGCAGGCTCGTTGGAGCTTTACCCAATACCTCACTCCAGCACTGGCGGCAATAGTCCTGAGGGGGTTGTATGGCCGTGTCATCCTGAATTCATCTCCTTGTTTATAGCTTTGGTGGGTATTAAGGAGGTTTTCTAAGACTACGCTGTAAGACTTCATCGATCACTGTCACGTGTAAAGCTTCCCTCATCTTCTGCACCCAGTGCAGATGGAGTTCCTCTTCCTCTATGTCCGTATTTATATGTCCTCAAGTATAGGCATCCCATTGGGGTTTTCCTGGAACTTATGTGTAACAACAATAACCTAGCTGTTCAGTTATAATCTCAAATTCAATTTCAGAGACATATATTATATGAATTGTATAAACTTCTCTAATCAATGAGAGTTCAGTCAGTAAAGATTCACAAACACCGTTTTAATTAAATAATTCAAAATGATCATTTCAGAAGTACAAACACAACAACTTTAAAATGAACTTGATCCCAGAAGATTTATCCAAAAGCCAATTTGAAACAGCACAACAAATAGTCCAAACTCACCTACTTGGAGGATACAAATATACTAAGCAACTATAATCCAACAGTAATAAATTAATTCCAGCGATGTTTAGCACAACAGCATGCAAGGATTACATCTATCAGAAAAGAGGTCTACAATTCAGTCAGCTAGAAATACTAAATGAAGATAAATTAAATATATAGTTATAGAATGAAATCAACACTCTGACCTGTTTTCTCTTTCACCAACACAGTCCTGCTAAACGACGTTTAATCCAATAAAATATTCTAAACAGTATTCTATTCAGAATTCCAGAATCAGATATGACAGATAAGTGATTAAATTACTATTGCTCAAAGAGATAAATCAACAAACATAGAATAGAGCTAATACAATCAATAACTAATAGCAGCTAATAGATTCTTTAACTATAAAGATATTATTAAAGGCCATAATAAAAAATTAAGAGGACAGTAATACATTTAAAAAAACATTCATGAATATAAGTAAAAATTATTAATCAACCAAACAATCAGATCTGAATTTGATAAAAGTAATGGAGAAAGAAAATCTTTCACTCCATATATTCCGTCAATCTCTTTTACATATATATACAAGGAATTAAAATAAAGAATGGACTCCTAAAATCACTCCCAATCACTCATAGAATCATTCCTATCAACACATTAAATACTTGCCTAAATAATAAAATAAAATATTTTAGACTTCCTAATACTCTTCGCAAGTTGGTGCGTGCAAATTCCAAATGCCCAACTTGCGTAGGAGAAACTCAAACTGTTCTCCTAAGTGCTTTGGTCAAAATATCAGCCGGTTGATTATATGTGCGCTATAGAGTGGTGAACAAACTCCCAGACTGAATTTCATCACGAACAAAATGACAATCAACCTCAATATGTTTTGTCTATTCATGAAAAACCAGATTCACAGTGATATATAGCGCTGCTTGTTTTTCACAATATAGTCACATAGGCTGAGGAGATGATAAACACAAAGATCACGCGAAATCCCTTTCAACCATTTGATCTCACATGTGGTTGTAGCCTTGGATCTATACACGGCTTCAATAGAGGACCGGGACAACGTGGATTACTTCTTGGTTTTCCATGAAATCAGAGACCGGCCAAGAAGCGCAAAATACTTGGTCAAAGATCTTTCTGTCAAAGGACAGCTTGCCCAATCAGACTCAAAATATGCATAGAAGTGCAAATATCTGTCTGAATGAAGAAAAATCCTTTGTGTAGGATTGTCTTTCAAGTATTGAACTAGTCCCAGTGCTGCATCTCAATGATCACTCTTCGGAGAGTGCATAAATTGAGAAAGTATATGCACAAAATAGCTTAGCTTGGAATGGGTAGTACTCAAGTAAATCAGCCATCTTACCGACTGTCGATACTTCTCCGGATCACCAAGGTCAGCGCCATCAGCAAGTGCTAATTTATATTTGTCTTGATTGGAAAACCCACAGGTTTGGAGCCAAGGAGCCCAGTCTCATATATGATATCAAGGGCATACTTATTTGACATAAAAATGCTCCTTGGTGACCACGAGCTATCTCAATTCCCTGAAAATATTTTAGACTGCCTAAATCTTTCACATGAAAACAATGACTGAGATACTCTTTGAATTGACTAATCATAGAAGAGTTGCTTCCTGCAATTATCAGATCATCCATATATACCAAGACACACAATGATGCACTATTTTTATAAACATCAATAGAGAGTTGTCAAGATGAGACTGCAGAAAACCATATGCCTTCAAAACAATGTTCGGTTTAGCAAACCAATTTTGATATGTTTCACAAACCCATAGAAGGATATTTTTAGTCAACATACCTTTCTAGGATGCCCATTGGAGAAACCCGGAGGACGTTGCATGTAGAGCTCCTCGTGCCACTACGACAACTAAGAAACTGTAAATTGTCACCATCTTGGCTGCTGGTGCAATTGTCTCATTGTAATTAATGTCTGCAATCGGAATATTCTCAAAAATCACCAATATTGCCTTATGACATTCAATAGTCCTATGAGACTTATACTTTGTTTTATAAACTCATTTGCATCCTATTGCTTTCTTTCCTTGAGGAAGATTTTCTATTGTCCACATCCCATTTCTCTCCAGATATTCAATCTCCTGTTTCATTGCCTCTCCACTTTAGCTCTCTAACATCCTCCACGAATCTAATTGGATCATTTCTTGCAGTTAGCGCGGCCAATAAGTGTCTGTATTTCATAAAACGTTTTTTACAAGTCACATAATTAATTAAGATATACAAAGTAGCTGAGGATTTTGACAGAAGTAGTGAAGCAACAAGAGGTTCATTACAGCGTGCAGTGTGACATACATAATCTTTCAGCCACTTGGGTGCTCTCCACTTTTTATGTCCTTGATCAAGCTGCTCATCTAAATAAACATCTTCCTCCCCCTCACTATTATTTCGTGGTACCTCATTTTGCTGCATAACTATGCGCACACTCACCCCATTATCACTCCCCCTTACATCTGTACCTCAAGATGTATCATCACGAGATGGTACCTCTATGGTTTGGATAGATTCAGGATTCACTCTATACTCTTCATCATCTAGAACATATATTACTTCAATATCTGCCCTACTCTTTGTCCCTGAAACTTAAACACAATCAACAACAAAAGGTAATTCTCCTTCTGAATTTGTAACATCACGAGAAACAAAATACTTTCTCATCTCTAAGTCATATACTTGCTAGCCTTTCTTTCCAAAAGGATAGCCCACCAATATACATTTTCTACTTCGAGACTCAAATTTATCCTTATCACAAAGTCTATTGTGAGCATAACATAAGCTGCCAAAGGTTCGTATGTGTCTATATCATGGTACCCCACCAAACAACATCTCATAAGGTGTTTTTCCAAAAAGAAGAACAGTGGGGTATCTATTAATGATATTCCCTGCAGCCAATATACATTCTCCCGAAAACATTACCGAAATACTAGTTTGAAAACGCAAGGGTCTCGCCACATTCAAGATATGGCGATGTTTACGTCATACTCGCCCATTTTGTTGTGGCGTTTCTGTACAAATGGTTTGGAATATGATTCATTGCTCATAAAAATAATGCTTTAATCCCATAAATTCAGTCTTGTTGCCACTACACACCACCCTTACTTTCTTATCAAATTGAATCTTGGCCATAGCACAAAAACGTTTAAAAATCACTCCTACAGTTTTTTTTGTCATTAGATAAATCCACACTCCACGAGAATAGTCATCTAAAATAATTAAAAAGTAAGCACCACATGAATAAGGCACTCGATAAACCCCCAAGCATCACAATGAATCAGTGCAAAAGGTTTAATGGCCATATTATCATTTTGAACAAAAACATCTCTAGTTTGTTTTGCTCTAAAACAAATATCACATAGCCGAGTACACCTTCTAATATCACTATGATTAATACTAGGAGGTGATCTGACTATCTTATCTGATGGATGACCCAACCTCCTATGCCATAGGGTATAAGAGTCCATGCTCGTAGTCCTGCAAGCATGATTTATTGCCACTCTGTGGAACAAATAAACCCTGTTGTGCTGCTTACCCGCTCCCATTAGTGTCCTCATAGTTCAGTCCTCTATCACACAAATTTTATCAATAAAAGTGATTATACATTTCATCACATTAAGTAATAGGGCAATAGAAAATTAAATTGTTGTTCAACTATGGGACCAACAAAACCTGTTTCCATACTGGACCCCATCTCATTCCTTGATAGGTAACATTTCATTCCCATCAGGAAACCCACTGGAACATGGCACCACATTCTTCACATTAGTTATCAGGGTTGAATCTCCCGTCATAAGCCGAGAAGCACCTGTATCTAGGATCGAAGACATCAAATTTGTACCAGTCAATTATTCGGGGTTAGTGGACTTGTGATTGTTCAATAACTAGATCAAGGTTGCCCACTGAGATTCATTGAACCCAGGTAAAGATGCCCGATTTTCTTCAGTTAAGGCAGCTGAGGATCTGATCTGCTTAACTCCACTGCTATACGGTTGAACAATGTTGGCTACTGCAGTGCCCCATCCACATCCTTGTCCTATTTCTTTTCCTCCTCATCCAAGTCCACCAGTTTTGCCTCCTCTTATTGAATACCACCAATAAGGATAGCCAGCAATCTGGAAGCAAGCACTAGAGTCATGGCCAAGTTTCCCACAATAAGTGCAAGTCATGTTTCTTTATCCATCTGAAACAATTGATTTCATTCATCCGCCGGTTTGAACAACAAACTCACAGCCTCTGGCCTTTCATCCCTAGCTTTAGTGACAATTCGGTGTCGTTCTTCCAATATAATAATTGAATATACCCAATTAAAACTTGGTAAAGGTTTCATACTCATAATGTTTGAATAGGTTGTTCCACACAACGCATCATCGAGTCCCATAAAAAACTGATTGACATTTTCCTTTTCTCTCTCATTGGCCAGCTCATTTGTGGCTCCACACGTATAGCTAGCACACATATAGGATGATTTCTTCGTATATGTGAGTAGTTCTTCCCACTTTTTTTAAGACGTCCATAATATGCCACAACCAATTGTACCAATTGTTTGAAATTGTTGATCTCTTTCTTCCATTGATAAATCCTAAAATCATAACCTACTGAGAAGCATTCCTTAAGGTCTGTCCATAAATCGATCACTTCCTCCGTATATGTCAGGCTCAATTGCAAGGATGAATCAATGGTGTTTAATATCCATCCCACCATAACTGAGTTTACAGCAAACCAATCTTTATACATTGGGTCTGTGGTTGTGGTTTACTCATTGTCCCATCAATTTTTTCTTTGCTCTGAAAACGTTATTCATGGCTTTTACCCATTTTGCAATTATCTTCTTTCAAAGTGATATGAGTAAGGACAATTGCAGTGTGATCCACAGTCATCAGATAATAGGGGGAAGACAGATCTGTCATAGGCGTCATCATCTTCTTCCCACTGTCATTACAGCCTGTCATGGTGGTCATCGTCCGCCTTCAAAGTCGTCATCTACAGTCAAGGTCATCTTCCTTAATAAGGTCGCTTTGATACCATGGTAAAAGAATTGGCAAAAGAAAAACTTCTCTCTCTCTCTCTCTCTCTCTCTCTCTCTCTCTCTCTCTCTCTCTCTCTCTCTCTCTCTCTCTCTCTCTCTCTCTCTCTCTCTCTCTCTCTCTCTCTCTCTCTCTCTCTCTCTCTCTCTCTCTCTCTCTCTCTCCCATCAATCTCTTTTATGTATATACAAGGAAATATAATAAAGAACAGACTCCTAAAATCACTCCCCATCACTCATCAAATCATTCCTATCAACACATTAAATATTAACTTGCCTAAATAATACAATAATATATTATACACTTCCTAATAAAATTAGAAATAGTTTACCAAATAATAACTAACACTGAGTTTTTCAGAAAGATGAGAATAATAATATACAAAAAAGCACTTACAAGTAAAACCTAAACCACAATTGTATGTTTTACCTCAATTGAACAGAAGAACATGCGTACATCCGTTCCTAAGCTGCTAGCAAAATAGTCAAATGATAAATTCAGATAAAGTAGCAATTTATTGGTTTAGGAAGGTCGTGCCATGGTATGGCCACTAACTTAACGGGGGATTAGTCGATAGAGATTTCACTTTCTCCCACGAGTCCATCCACAAGCACTTGGGACTTTAATTTCTCCCCAAAAATCGGGGAGACTTCAAAATTCCCTCCCCAGTGTAAATTTGTCGACCTGTTGAGAATTTCGAGTCTTGCTCACTGGGATGGAATTTTCACGTCCCTAGAATTTCCCCTGTGGAAAGAACAGCTCAACGCATTACGGCCGCTCATCTATATCTCTTCGTTCCTCACAAAAACAGATCAACGCATTACGGCAGCTCATCCTTCTCTCTTTGCTCCTCTCAGTCTTTCTTCACTTCTTTTTTTCTCACATCGTCTCTCTTTTCTTCTCCATTTCTCTCTCTTTGCTTCTCTCTTTTTCTCTACACTCTTCTCTGTCTCTCTTAGCTTATCTTTTTCTCTCACGTTTTTTCTCTCTGCTTTTCTGCTTCTCTCTTTTCCTCATTGTTTCTTTCTCCCTGCTTCTCCGCTTCTCTCTTTTCCGCATTGTTTCTCTCTCTGCTTCTCCGCTTCTCTCTTTTCCGCATTGTTTCTCACTCTCTCTGCTTCTCCGCTTCTCCCTTTCTGTCATCGTTTCTCTCTCTTTGCTTATCTATTTCTTTTTCCGCTTCTCTCTCGCTCTTTGCTTCTTTGTCTCTTGTTTGCTTCTCTTTCTCTTTTTGCTACTGAAGTTCAGGAGAATTTACAGCTAGGATTAGAGATACGTTCAGGAGATTTGCACTTATAATATATATGTTCTGAAATATTTTCCGATATTTCTTTCCATGAAATTCTTTTGTAGTAATTCTGTCTAGAATTATTTTTTTCTGGAATGCGTATCGTAGCATAAGGAACTTCACTGCTGCTTAACTTCACTTCTCTTCACTCTGCTTAAATTCACTTGTGCAATTTTTTTACTGGAATGCTATGAACCTCACAACGGTACTTCACTGCTGCTTAATTTCACAAATACTTAACTTCACTGCTTCTTAACTTCACTTCTGCATAACTTCACTGCTGCTTAACTTCACTGCTGCTTAACTTCACTTCTCAAATTTTTTTCACGAATGCTATGAACCTCATTAAGAGAATTTTAATACAAAAACAATTTGGAAGGTGACTTCTCCATAAAAACAGAAGAGTCACTTTTTAACCAAAACAAATTTTTCTTTTCAACATAACGAACCAGTTTGAGTCAATGGCAACCTCATTTTCAATCGAAAATAACAAACAAGTTTGAGTCAATGACAATCTCTTTTTCAATTCGAAAATAATAGCCACATCAAATCCTAGTTCCAATAGGATTAAAGACTTTCCAGACTCTGTCAAACAGCATAATAATGATGAACAACAAAGTCTCTCTAACTTTCAAGCCATAACTTTCAAGTAAAAAGAGCAGGAAAATTTTCAAACTCAAAACAGCCACAAGGAAAGTTAACCTACTTGTGATCATAAAGGCTCAAAAAAATATCAAACTTTCAATCAGAGGTGAAGAGCTCGAACTCATATATTTATTACAAAAACGAAAATAGAGTTCAAGTGATGAGAAGACTTGTAACCTAATAAAAACTGCTTCAGAACTTGAAACAAAATGCAACACTGTGAGGATGAAAATCTCACAAAAGAGAAGAACAGCTAATATTGATGCTCAAACAGCCACCAGAAAACTGTTTTGGCTCCTCGAACTGAAAATTGAGCTTGGTGGCATGACTGCAGCTGGGAGCCACTAGCACTGACCACAGCAAACAAAAAGCAGAAAAAAATCTTACACGAACTTGTTTGCTTTACTTTTTTTTTCTGCTGATCTACAAGTTGACTTCACTGATAGGAAAGTATATAGGAGAGTCACAGATGACTCTCGGTGGTTATGACTGCTTCATTAGCTGAAGCTAAAGAATCCTTTGGAGTATGTGTATACATAGTGAATAACTTATCTATGATGGCTACCATAATCCTGGGATTAATTACCATGTAATTATTTTCAAGACTATCTTTTGGCTACCTTTTACATATTTCTTTTCAGTAATTCATTTTTTTTTCTGATCGAGAGACATTCTTATGAAGATCCACTTGACATAGCTATATGTTGCCTAATAATATACCTTTTTTCACTTCTATAATTTCTTATATGAATACAAAAACTCCAGATTGAATCATTATACGTACAACTCCTGATCATTTATATCAGCCAGATGTGCTGAGGATAATTTACGAGAGTGAAGCATCTGAACCATTTGGTTGGTGGGCCCTTGTCTTTTGGAGACATTATTTTTTTTTCATGTGAAGACAACTCACCGGTTAAATCCGATTGAACGTTTCATGCTTATTTCTTCTAATAGCTTCATGTTATTTCTTCTAATAGCTTCATGTTAGTATGTGATAGTAATTCATGAAATGTAGTGTTTTTATATCTATAGATGTCATCTGTTCAGCAAGAAAAAGAAAAAAATGTTAGTAGTAGCCAAGGAGCACGAGTGAGAGGGAATTACAAGGCATGGACTGGAAAAGAAAACCTAGTGATGCTTAGCTTATTAGTAGAGTTAGTTGAAAGGGACAACAAATTTACACATGGAACATTTTCAAAAGCATTAATTAAGGTGAAGTACTACCTAAATTCAATGAAATTTGTGGCAGTAACAAAATATTTGAGCATTACAAAGCCAGGTGGAAGACATGGAAGAGGACTTACTCTACCATAGCCAGTATGTTGAGTTGCGGTAGTGTATTTGGATGGAAGCCGAAACAAAATGAGTAACCGCAGATGATGAAGTTTGGGACGGTTACATCAAGGTACAAGTACAATTTCCACCCATCAATATTAAATAATGTATGAGATAATGACATTAAAAAATTATTTTATTATTGTAGAATCACCCTCATGCCTCAAAATATAGGGAACAAGGTTACGACTTCTTTGAGAAAACTTCAGATTGTTGTGGGAAATTCGGTAGCTGATAACCCAATGGAGCTAGATAATGTGGATCTCGAAGGAGTTAACGATGAGGTTAATAACAATGAATCTTGTGATGAAGTTTTAAATTTCAATGAGAGTTCAACAACAATATGGAGTAATGGAAATAATCAAAGGTCCACAAATGCTTCTTTTAGATTCAAGCGAAGAGCAAAGCCACAAACAAAAAAAAAAAATGAAGATGTTGCTAACTCTCTTCTTGAGATTGTTTCTGAGTTGAAATCTAGAATGAACAAAGAATAGTCTTCAATGGTTGACAACTGTCAATGGAATCCCTGATTTAGATCCAATATTGAAGTTTATAGAAACAAAATTTTTGAAGCTTCATGAGAATAAAGTTGCATTTATTGCAATGAATCAAGAAGAGCGTAGAGCTTGGTTAGCTTGGAAGGATATTAAGACTTCGATGAAAGCTTGTGTATTTTTGTTTTTTACAGTCGAATTTTGTGATCAGTTACTCAAAAATTAAGTATAGCCATTTGTTGTGCATAGAAGTTAAGTTTATGAGATAGATATTTTTTGTAATTTGTAATAAATATTTTTTTATATCTACCATCATCATTATTATTTTCTCAATGGTTATATTTTTTTCATATTGCTGATTTTATGCCTGATTCAGAGTCTTCTAAAACACAACACTCTGATTCATCGTCAGATGATGAGAAAATGATGATAATGGTTGCTACTAGTGCAAGCATTGCTGCTTATAATTTAATAGATAATAATAACCCTCCCTGTCAAAATACTAGTATAAAAGGTCCATTTTACATAAGAAAGAGCACTTTCAAAAGAATATCCGGAAGATTTTTGATCTAGATATAGGATGACGCCAGTATATTTCATGTGTTTTTTGTTAATATTACTTTTACTTTTATTTAGATCCTAATTCTATGTGCAACTATTTAGGACATCATTGGAGCTATTTATGAGACATATATTCCGGCTTTAGTGTGAAGTGATGATTCGATCAGGTTTAGTAATTGGCATGGTAAATTATCACAGAATGATTTAGCATCATGCACTTTTAATCTAGAGTTTATTTATGTACTTGTTGGTTGGGAAGGGTCTGCAAATGATGCTAGAGTAAGGATTCATTGCCTAAGCCAAAAGAACTGAAAGTACCACTACATAAATTTTAATTTATTAATTATTTTTTGAGTAGGTAAACAAGAGTTTAATGTGTACTTTCTGGTAGAAAGATATTATTTAGCTGATGCTGGCTATCATTTGCAAGATTATGGCAATAATCTTCCACAAAATCAGCAAGAGTTATTTAATCTCAGTCATGCATCATTGAGGAATGTGATTGAGAGGATATTTAGTATTCTAAAATCTTGATTTGTAATATTACAAACACCACCAACATTTCCATATCCTATTCAAGTGAAGATAGTGCTAGAGTGTTGTATCTACATAATTATCTTTGTAAAGAGTATGCAATTGATGAATTTACTCCTGAATAACAAAGTCAACAACCATCCAATTTTAATGAAGCTGAATTTGATGGTGAGGGGGAATCCAGAATAGGTCAATCCCAAGTGGAACAACGTATTAGAGCTGACCAATTTTGAGATGAGATGGCCAATCAAATGAGGGAAGACTCTTGTAATAATATTTAAATTTCATTTTTGTTTTCATTTTTGTTAATATTTTTATTTATACATATTGGATTTGATTTGATATTTTTATAATATATTTAGTTTCACTTTTAAAAGAAAAAAACTTTAATACATATAATATATCCTTAAATTAATTAATAAAATATTTTTATCTCTTTTACTTTGAATATGAGAAAAACAAATTATAGAAGTAAAATAAATACATATTAAATGACTGAAATTTATTAAGACTCCTAAATTCTGAATATTTTAAACTAATAGAAAAAATTAAATTCTCAAAGTCTACGACTAACAAGAGAAAGGTTTTGAAGATATTCCTCTTACAGGGTCTTCAATGTCTAAGACAATGAATTCCATCTAAACATCATATTCTCTATGCACTAATTCCCCGTAAAGACGGATTCGGAGACCACCGGTGCAAAGTCCTTCAGGTAAGCGTCTCCAAAGGTTATCCAGCAATGTCACATGGACGTGCACTCGTCTATGGAGAGATGGAGTCATTTAAGGTAGCAGAAAACTGGAACATGCGTTTGTAGTGGTCGTAGATAGCAACGAACTGATGAAAAATGGGAAATATCTCTAGGATTGGGCGAATTACCTAGAGTGAGCAAGAGAGAAGCATATGCGAGAACACAAATCTCAAAGAAAACGAGATCGGGAGACAGTGTCATGTCTGATAAAGAAGGGGCAATATCCAATGCCCTCTATTGTCAAATCCTTTAGTATTTGAAACCATTTCGAGACCCTTATTTCCAGATCTGTAAAATCAATTCATGCATCTTTACCATTCTGGAACAGCAAAGAGATGGAAATGTCCAGATTTGGAAGTATTGGATCTGGAGCCGATTTACATTAGTCTTTTAGAAATGGTAATGGGCCATTTTCCCAACAATCGCCTGCAAAATTCACACAAGAATGAATTCATTATAGGCATAGAAAGATTTGAATACTTAAGTGTCAATGTTTTTCAATTTAATTGTTACTTAGTAAAATAAGGACATAAACAGTTCCACCAATTTTACTACTCTTGAACTTAGTAAATCTTATTTGAAGCCCTTAAAACACGCATCAAGGCCTTAATATTTACTGAACTCCGTGTTTGAGTGATGTGCTATTATAAGGTATTGCCCACACCTTGATATTCTCATGAGTGCCCTGGCAAGACAAAGGCAAGTCTTCCATCCTATGCAGCCCCATCCCCACACTCATGTAGATGGAACCATCTAATGCATTTCTTTAGTACCACCACTTATAGGGCTACGGACCCATTTTGAGCAACTCCATGCTCATCCTCACTTAAATAATGAAACCTTAATGTCCATCTCAGTAGGATTACCCAACAAAAGGTCTATAGTATCTCAGATAAGAGCCAAATGCTCCATATCACGCCATAAAACCATCAAGTCTGTCTCTATAAAACCACCCAAAGAAAGGGTTATAGTTAATTATATAAGTGATACAATATCACGCCCTATGGATGGAAAAGAATTGGTTACTGTAAATTATTCTGCATTCTCAGGCCACATTTCATAATGAGTTGATACCATTTTTACTTACTTTTCGTGTATATTTGAAGTTTCAAGTCCCAAAATGATGAAAACACCAAGTGGAAGAAGAAGACGCTCAACTACACAATTCTGGGCCAAAAACACCCCATTTCAAAGAAATACAGAAGCCGGCGCCACATGGCACCAAGAGGGAAGCCATGGCGCCAAGATGGAAACACAACACTGTGTGCGATGCCATACGGTGCCAGAGTCGAAGCCATGACATCAGAATTATCACAGGAGAAGCAGAGTGGCTGACGCCACATAGCACCAGCGTTGAAGCCGTGGCGTCAACCGAACTTGGTCTGAGAGTGAGGAAAAGCCGTGCCGCCCGACTCATTGCAGGAGTGCTGGGAGGAAAAGTGTTTTTCACGGTTGAGCACCTCGGTGCCCGATCCCAACACAGAAGTGCCCATCTTCGCACATGAGCGCCTCGGCACCCAGATCCAGCGCAGGAGCGCTGGTGCCAGCTGAGAAGAAAAGTGTACCGCCACAGCATTGCATGGTGCCATGGCTGGCTCCAAGACCTGGCGCCAGGGAACCCACACAACGCCGCATGGCGTCGAATCACTTTGGGCATCGCGCCTAGAGGGTATACTGGTGTGATCCCCAAATCAAATGTTTTCTATCAGTGGCAGTGAGGGGTGCACCGGTGGACGTCAAGAGAAGCATCCTGACATATGTGGTCGGATTGGATGCTCTGATGGGCCTTTTATTTAGACCCTTGACCACGAGAGACAATAGGTCTATGGAGGCAGGCACGGTCGTAGCGCCTCGAGAGAGGGCTATGCCTACTGAATTCCAGATCCGCTAACGAGCGAAGGAATTACACACCCAACAAAAGTTGCATGAATTCCCCAGTTATAACATGATGTCTCACCCCCCTTACTCCAATAATTCGAGTCTCTATCATGTGAGTGTATATCATTTGAGGCTAATTTCGAAATTAGTAAGTTTTAGTATCTCTTTGTAGTTAATACAATTAGGTACCTGTGACAACTCTTGTCAATTTCTGTAGTTAGATATAGTTGGAGAGAATTTACTGGTCTATAATGTAGTACAAGTCCCTGTGGGATCCACAACACTTCCAGTTTATTACTTGGTGTGACACGTGCATTTGCGTACAGGCGATTTATTATATTGTCGTTTGCACCCATCCAAGTTGTTTGCGCCGTTTCCGGGGATTTGTTCAACTGCAATTAGCTCTAGGCCTATTGCAATAATCTAGCATAGAGCAATTTTGGCAAACAATATTGAGATCAAGATGACTATTGTCCAAAAGATCCAAACCTCGGTCAAAATTAGTGGACTTCCAAATGATGATCCTATTGCACACCTAGCAAATTTCCTGGAAATTTGTGATACATTCAAACACAATGTTGTTTCCATTTTTGCTGAAGAACAAGGCAAAACACTGGTTAAACACGATGCCTTCAGGTTCCATTACCACGTGGATGGATCTGGAACAGAAATTTTGGCTAAGTAGTTCCCTCCCACCAAGACGGTAAAGCTCAGAAAAGATATCAATCTTTTCACCCAAATGAATAAAGAATTTCTAAGAAAGTGCCCTCGCCATTCAATCCCAAAATGGTCACATGTGACACCATCTATTATGGACTCCAAAATTAGTCAAGAACAATTATTGATGCAATCGCAGGAGGAGCACTTATGAATAAACGTATTGATGAGAGGTACGACCAGTTAGAGAACATGGCAGCCAACATCTACCAATGGATCACAGAGAGACCAAGGAGCTTGCCAGAACAAGGCCAAGGTATTAGGATGACAGTTGGAGTCTATGAGGTAGACACCAACACTACTATTAGAGCTCAGCTTGAGGCCTTGAAAAAGAAAATTGCAGCCTTGGAAGTTGGTTGGGTAAACCAACACTTATAAAATTATGCCCGTGCGCAAGTGCACGTGTCGTACCAAGTAATATACTAGAAGAGTCTAGATTGATCCCATGAGGACCATGCTACGTACTAGCCAATGATTTCTCTACAACTATATCTAACTAACGAAATTAAAGAGAATTGTTACAGTATCCTAATGTAAAAACTACAAAAAGAATACTAACAATCTAATTACAATAGTTCCTTGATAAATGGCCACGCTGGAGGCTAATTAGATTAGGAGTAGGGGGTAATGATTTCATTCAATTAAGGGTAGGATTCATGCAATTTAGCTATGTGATCAATTCACAGCATGTTAGTTGGTCTGGAATTCTCTCAATATTACCCTCTTTCGAGGCGCTACAACCGTGACCCCCTCCTTAGCCTGATTGTCTTTCGAGTTCACAGCTCTAAATCAAGGGCCCATAAGAGATACTCAGCCTAAAGCTACCACGGGTGTCTGGAGGATTCTTTTGAAGTCCACCGGTGCACCCTTACCTTCCCTCACTGGTCTTGCCGGGATTTGGGGATTACACACAGAGTGGTGGAATCCTTTCGTATTACCTTTCACTCTCAATGAAACGATAAGATGAACATGTAGCAGTCGTCAATCCCTAATCTTAAAGCTCCCCAACAGCCACTCACACTAAATTAAAGAGAGATTGCACTAAATAAACTCAAAAAGCCGAAATCACATTACATCGGTCACCCCCAAATGAATTTTAGCTACACATAATCTGGAATCGGAAAGAATCCCTATCCATTGAAAGTGAATACATGATAGATAGGAATAACAAATATAAAACAGAGATAAAAGACTTCCCTTTTGCGATTGAGCTCCTCCTTTTTCCTCCTTCAACGCCCAACATAGCTCCGCTTCACTTGTGTATATTTATAGGGGAGTCTAAAAGATTACCCATTTTAAAAGTGCCCTAATTGACGTGGTTCCACGCGGCATGGAACTCCTCCGATGGCGCTAGGTCTTGGTGCTGACCGTGGTGCTTCACGATTATACAGTGTCGCGTTACGTTTTTCTCCGCATCACCAGCTGTCCTACGCTGGCTCCTGTTATCGCGGCACTGTGCATATGATGTCCATTGCTCCAGCATTGCCTTCTATCACCGTGGTGGTGGATGAGCGAGGACCAGCGCTCAATGTTGGATACTGACACCGAGGCCCAGTGCCCAGAAAAGTTAGATTGTGTCCAGTGCTCCTGCACTGAGTTTAGCACCGAGGCATTGGATACTTACTCGTTTTTCCATTGCTTGCAGCCATCGTTCATGCGGCGCCGTAGTTTGAACCTTGCGCCATGAGGCATAACGTGCACTACTCCTCTTCTATGTAGCGCCACGACTTCCCATCTGATGCCATGTGGCACCACTCTCTGTATTGCTCCAAAATGGGGTGATTTTAGGCCGAAAGCGTCTGAATTTCCCCTTTCTCCTTCCAGTTGGTGTTTGCTTAATATGAAGCACTTCCCTACAGAATCCATACCAAAAGTTAGTGAAATTGCAACACAATTATATCACAACTTGGCCTAAAAACGCATCATAATTTCCACTAACCAAATACCCCAAACTTAAACATTTGCGGTCCTCGAGCAAAGATCTTAATACAGAGTGTCAAACATTTTATCTTGCTGATCACAATGTGATCAGTAGATCATTCAACACTTGTTAACAAAATGAAAATTTAAGATTTTGATTGAAGGACCATTCCTCATATACTCTACTTTAAGAGTGTTTGCTTGCCCTAGAGAAATTTTATATCTTTCCCCACTACTTAATCATTACTATAATGTCTCTCATTCGGTGCTGTTTCCATCAATCCACATTCTATGCATTTTGAATTTTACTACTAAAATCCCATATGCTAATTTCAAAGTCACTTTCCACTAATTGTAGAGAAGTGATCCTCAGATCTTGAGGACTTCATTAGGCTGTAATTGGGCAAGGGACATGGGTAGGTCAAAAGGGTTAATCATCAAGGTTTAAACCATTCAGCATGCTATACATTGGTTTTTTTTTATTCACTACCATTTGCTTTTACTAGATATTTTGGACTCTCAATCCCAATCTGTTTTAGTTAAGTTGTTTGAATGGGGTTTCATATAAGAAGAAAATTCAAAATACACATACGCTAGTTGGGTGAGTTGAAAGTCGGTTTTTGAAAATATTTGGTTAAGCATAGGCTCAAAGTTTTAGGTGAACTAGGGAAAACATGGGATAGTTTAAGAGAGGCCCAAACGGTCAAAAGATCGCCTGTGTCAATTCCTTGGAATGAATTATCTATTCTATTTCACCTTGAGTTTCTTTTGAAACTAGTTTTAGTATTCTTAGAGTAAAATATAAGTGCATTACTACCAATCAAGCCACAAACCCAGCATCAATGAGATTGTTAAAGTCACGATCAGTGCATGGATTGATAAGAAAAGAATTTCTAAGCCTCGCTAGACTACCTCATCAAAGAGTATTCTTAAATTTTAGTAATGTAAGATAAAGCGTTACAAGCTTTTTCATCATTTCACATTGACATAGAATTGATCATGCAAGATAGAATAGAGTCACCTGCAGCTTAAGGCATGCAATTCCCTACCCCCAAACTTAAATGAAATATTGTCCTCTATGTTAAAATTTAAAATTTAAAATAAAGAGTGGTGACGGACACCCCGGGTGTGCTTGCTGACAACTCTTCTCTTATGCTCTGATGGGTTGTTCTGAATGATGCTTGCAACATGGAAAGCCAACATTTCAGCAACTTCAATTTATTAAAAAGAACATACAGTTAGAACATTAAATTAAGAACTCAAAATGTATTTGAAGATAAGCATTTCATATTCAGTGCCCTGGTAGAACAAGCATTTCATCCATGGTACGAGCAAAAGACTTGGTGAAATCATCCACCAAGTAGAGTAATGATCTCATACATACGACAAAATATAGAGAGTACATGGCAGCACAAAAGCATTTTTTGGCACATAATTACCTAGGTAGTACATTCAATCAAAAGGTAATACACTTTCTATAGGTCACAATCACTAAGCTCCATCTCATCGTCATGTTCCTCCTCTTCATCTGAGTCTGGCTTTATGTGTAGAGGGTCCCATTCATGCACCTCAGCTACTAACGCAGTAGTCTGAGGTTGCGAACTCGGTGCTGTAGCCTCTCAATCTGCTGGGTCTGCGATAGCTGTGGTAGTCGCTGACCTCTCTACTGTGGTTGCTGATGTGGTTGCTGGGGCTACTGCTGTGGTCGTCTCAGTGCATCCTGGTGATGCACACAACCAATGAGACACCGACCATATGGCTTTTGTTCATTTGTGACTGGCACTCCAATAGGGTACGGCACTTGTGCTCTTCTTCACAGTGTTGTAATTAACAATGGAAAGTGTAACCCCACTCGCGCTGACTTTGCGCAGTCTGTGATCACTCGATATATGACAACACCAATGTCAATATCAGCTCCAGTGACAATGGCATACAGTAAGTAAGCTCACTTGAGAGTCTCCTCGTTCTTTGATGGCAGCAGACGTGTGCTGATGACATATACCCATACCTTGTCTCTTAGAGAGAGCCCTGATCTTGGGAAGTGTAAACATGACCCATGTGCTGCTCTAATCCACTCTGCCTTGTGGTCACACAGCGTCTCCAACAGCTGCTCCACTGAAGTGTCTCTAATGATTCTGCTCATCTGACAATTGATACCTTGGGTAGCATAGTATTCATTGGTCACCACACTACTGAATGGCACCCAAGTGTGATGCACTAGACATGATGTGTGCAGTGCTCCATTGACTATCTCGAGCTGTGCTTCTACCATGTTCACGTACAATTTGCGAAACATCCCTATGACTGCACACTCAGGTTGCGTGCAGAATTTCTCCCAGCCTCTGGCAATAATGGTCAGGGTAAACTCCTCATCTCCTCCTGGATCTAGTCCCTTCTCCAAAATTAATGGTCGCTTCTCAATATTTTCAGCCTTCTTCTGTGCCTCCAATGATATATACCTGCTGTAAACCACAAACCTCTAAATCTACACCAAGCGGCTGAAATCTGGACGCAGGATACTCAGAGGGATTCCAGAATCGAAATCCGAGAGGATGAGTGTGAAATCAGTAAGATTTCACCTTGAAATTGATAGGAGATTCGAAAATATCCTTTGTCTGCTTCCCTTCTCTTCCCCTCCAAGCCATAGCTCTGTTCCTAGCACTTTGTGGCATCAGCTTGCCCAAATTAATAAAATTTGGGTAAGTGGGCTGGTGCCACGACATTGCAACAAGTTTCACGGCGCCAAACCACTTGCGGCTCTGGGCTTTTTGCGTGTGACGCCGTGTAGAACCAGAATTGTTTTCCATGGCATCACATTGATGCCGTGTGGTGCTAATTTGGGTGCCATGGCATCTCTCTTTTTGGAGATGCAGATTCTAATGAGAAGTGACTATTGACATTAGGCTTTCTCCTATCAATCTAACTTTATTCTACCTCAGAAATTAGGTATCTAAACTAAACCATAATCAAGCAAACTCATCACTCACCATTTGAGCATTCAAACTCATCAAACTTGACATATAAATACATGGTGAAGACATTCAATTGCTCAATTCATTCTAAACATCAACAATTCAAAAATAATTGTTCACACTCAACATTCACCATCGAAATTCAGGAAATTTTCTTGGGACACGCATGTGGTGCGTTAACAAGTTGAGCATGAAAGTACACAAAACAGCTTTAAAATTCAAACTAAATACACCACCATATTTGCAAACATGTCCTACAAACTAGATATCATGAGATCGTTTTATTCAAAGCAAGAGAAAATTGAGCCACTTTTGCTTTGACACATTTCTACCTTTACAATACTCCAAAGGTGGCTCCCCTCTTTCATGAGGGTGATAGGTGGTCACATCTTACTTTTCAAGTGTGACCTTGGGGAAATAAGTAAGATGTTCTTGTTCTTTCCCAACCTTACTTAACAAGGCTTCTGTTAAGAGTTAGGGGTAGTTTAGTAATTCTATTAAACTTCAGTTAGTTATATTTTTTTAGTGTTTAGTTTACTTGCTCCTCAATTCATGAATGGCATGATTGTAATTTTGTATTTATGGATTCTATTAATACATGTTTTAGGGTTTTAGGTCATTTAGACCATACGATCTCTCTCCTTCTCTCTTCCCCTCCTTCCTATCTCTTCACATTTCTCTCATCTTCAATTTTCCTTTAATAAATCTAACATGGTATCAGAGAGGGTCTGTATGTGACGACTTGTCACTTCCAAAGATCGTGTGATCTTCTTCCTTGAAGATCATTCTACAAGTTAGAAGTTCAGGAAAGGTCTTAGATTCTTGGCGATCCTTAAAGTTCGTCTCTTTCCTTTGTTCTTCTGCCATTATCCCTTGATAATAGCTTCTACTCCTGAATGAAATGTTGTGTGTATGGTTTTACTCCTAAAGGGAGTTCCTTTGCTATTGCTGGCTTCGTAGGAACCTGTATCTGCGACTGCTACTACTGCTGCAAGTAAAGAAATGAATTTTTACACTGCATAGTGATTCATGCCAAACCGAAAACCTGTCTTTGAGCAGCAAAAATCTGATACTTCTACTCACTGGTAGCTCTTCCAGGTACATAAAACTCGTGTTTTTACACTACCTCGGGAAATGTGCCAAAGGGTTTTCTGAATCAGAAAGGGTATTCTGGTGTTTCAGAGCTCCAGCTCGTGCTGCTCCTGGTGTTGTTGTTGCTGTCGTTATCTGTTGTGTGGTCGAAAGCTAAAGATTCAACATTTCTCTTTCTCCTGCCATTGTCGGAATGCTAATGGTATAGAATCATGTGTTAGTTCTAGATGCACAACCTACTACCCTTAAAAATAGTTTTTAGTTGCTGCTGAGTCGTTGGACTCGTACTGCTGGAGTCATTGTTGCATTGTTGTGTGAAAAGACTCATTTTTTTCTTATCTCAGTAATTGTGCAAGACTGTTTTAGCTCACCAAAGGTTGTGGAAAGGTGTTTCCTAGGCATCACAGGCTTCTCCAGAAGTTTAGAAGCATAAAGGCGTGTTCTTTCTGACTTTTTTTTGGGCTCACATCTTCATACTTAGGGCTGATGTTGACAACTCTTTGGGTCTGAATTTCTTACTATGGAGAAATATTTGGATGTCTAGTTCTTACCGCAACAAGGGTCAATGCTAGAATTGTTGTTTTAGTATTCTACATGCTCAATGCTGCTCCGAAAAGGAGTTATTTTGCTGTTGTTGGGTTCGAAAAATAAAGTTTTGTTGCTGCTATAGCTAGGTACGTAAAACCCACTTTCTGCAACTGCTACCGATAAAGTGTTAGCCTCTGTCACGAAATGTACCTCGGGTTTCATGCATTCTCTCCAAATATTACCTGAACCTGAAGAAATTACTATTCCAAGAAAATCCAGGTAGTTCTGAACTTTTTAGAAAACTTAGTGCTGCCTCGGGATTCCGTGCTAACATCAGCAAGGTTGAAGAAAATTGTGTTTTGATTGGTTAGCAGGTATTTTTCGAGGCATATTATGTGTGATTTGTGCATAAATTAAGGCTTCTGGGTGTAAATTTGTTGTGTGTTGACATCATCGACTATAGTTCTCAAATTGAGATTTTTGGTCTACTACACTTTGATTTGGTGATCAAGAAGTGTTTTAGGTTGTTGGTTTGCTATCATGTCTACTGGTGAGATTGTCGACTCTAGCGCCTCTACCAGTGTTACCATAGGCTAAGGAGACCATTCAGTTTGTTCCATCGAAATTGAATGGTGAATATTATTTGTTGTGGACTTCCTCGATTAAAAGTATTTGAGGGCAAAAATGAAAGGTTTTGGGATCAGTGGTTCTATTGATGAGAAAGTATTCTATGAATATGTTTTTTGAGAGGTCGAAGCATATAAGGGGGGATTGTCACTTTATTTGAGATGGATTCCTACAAGCACGGTAGTCGCTCCATATGTTAACTCTGACGGCCAATTGGCTGATCTGCTCACTGAAGCTCTTCAAAGAAACGAATTTGACTATCTTCTCTTCAAGTTGGGCCTTCATGATATCTACGCTCCAGCTTGAGTGGGAGTGTTAGGAGTTAGGGGAAGTTTAGTAATTTTATTGAAATTCATTATGTTATTATTTGTTTATTGTTTAGTTTACTTGCTCCTCAAGCCATGAATGTCATCCTTTTCCATTTCACCCTCTTCAAGGCTTTCATCTTGTTGCATTCCCTACTCAAAATTCAAGTGTTGGTCAACTTCTATATAGCCACTATGTGTAGAACGACTAAGGGGTTTCTCAATATGTGATTGGGGAGCAGAATCATAAATTGGGTCATAAAGTTAAATTTCTTCAACGTCACCAAAAATCATATTTTCACACTCCCTCACTCTTGGGTCTTTAAATGGTGGTTCCACTTACTCCTCTAAGTGCATCTCATTCCTAAGGGCATCCTTGGGCTCAGAAGGCCCTTCATCAATATTTTTCTCTCTGGGGCTTTCTAAAGGTTGACCACAAATGCTGTCAAGGACTTTAGACATCATTTGCAATTCAGACTAGGTTTTTGAGAGACTCATCTCTCTTTTGAAGTAAAGTTGTGAGAGCCTCTACAAATGAGGACTCAAGGGTTGCCACATGGAAAGGAGGTAGTGGTTTTATAATTCTACAACATGCTCTTCGAAGTGAATGCGGTGTGGGGTTTGGTAAAAGTTGGAAGTTGAAGGTGCGATATGTTGATCAGGCATAGACCTGTACATTGAATTATACTTCCATGACGAATGTGGATTAGCACCCCAACACACTTCATTTGGCTCAAATGGTTGACTGTCAAGTTGTTCTCCAAATGACGAAATAGCTTGTACAGGGGGAGAGCAATAAGGACGGGTTAAGGCAAACTACCTAGGTCTTGAGGGACCCCATTGTTGGTAGTTTCCAAAAGATGGACATTGACGGAAATAAACTTTATCCTCATTAATCTCATACATGGAATCAACCAATTTCATTACACAAGAATCAATCCAATTCCAGCATAAATTGTTTTTTAGAAAAAACCTAGTTACACTAACATGCAAACTAATCAAATTACACTACACAGTCCAGATCGATCACACGAGGACTATGCTACGTACAGCCAATGAATTCTCTATAGAAATATCTAACTACTGAAATTAAAGAGAATTGTCACAGTATCCTAATGTAAAAACTACAAAAGAATACTAACTATCCAACTACAGTAGTTCCTAAGTGATACATGCCCACAGTGGAGGCTAAGTCGACTAGTAGTAGGAGGGAACGATTTCATGCGATCAAGGGTAAGATTCGTGCAATTTTGCTAAGTGCACAATTCACAGCTCATCCCTACGCCTAACCCTCTTTCGAGGCACTACGACCATGTTCCCCCTCCTTAGCCTGATTGTCTTTCGAGATCACAGGCCTAAATAAAGAGTTGATGAAAGATGCTCAGCCTAAAGTGACCACAAGTGTCCGAACGCTTCTTTCGAAGTCCACCAGTGTACCCCTTCCCTGCCCTTGCTGGTCTTGCCGCGATTTGGAGATCACACGCAGAGTGGTGGTATCCTTTCGTCTTACTTTTCAGTTTCAATGAAATGATAAGATGAACATGTGGAGGTCGTCAATCTCATATGTTAATGCTCCCCAACCACCACTCACACTAAATTGTAGATAGATTGCACTAAATAAACTAAAAAGCTGAGATTACATGAATCCTAACCTGAAATCACATTACATCATTCACCCCCAAATGAAGTTTAGCTACACATAATCTGGTATCGGGAAGAATCCCTATCCATTGACATTAAATACATGGTATATAGGCATAATGAAGATAAAATAGAGGCAAAAGACTTCCCTTTTGCCCTTCAGCTCTCCCTCTTCCTCCTTCAATGCCCAACATAGCTCTGCTTCACTCTTAAAGCTAACTCCACCTCAGCGGCATGGAGGCCCAATCTCCGAAGTGTGTTTATCGATCATATTTTTTAGGGGAGTCTGGAAGATTCCCCTTTTTTAAAGTGCCCTATGTGACGTGGCGCCACGGGCGTGGAACTCTTCCGATGGTGCTAGGTTTTGGCGCCAAGTGTGGTGGTTAGCGATTATATGGCATCGCATTTCGTTGTTCTCCGCATCGCCAGCACTCTTGCACTGGCTTCTGTGGCCGCGGATTTGTGCGCGCGAAGTCCAGCTCTCCGGGGTTGGTTTCTATCGCTGTGGTGCTGTATGGGTGAGGACCAGCACTCAGCTGTTGGATCCTGACTCTGAGGCGCTGTGCCCATAGAAGTTCTGTTGCATCCACTGTTCCTGCAGCTGAGTTTAGCGATGAGGCATTGGACACTCAGTCATTTTTCCACTGCTCGCCGAGCTCGTTCACTGGGTGCCATAGCTTCAAATGTGGTGCCATGAGGCATCACGTGCGCTGCTAATCTTCTACGTAGCGCCACGGCAAAATCCATCTGACGCCATGTGGTGCCGCTCTATCTATTGTTCCAAAATGGGTTATTTTTAGGCCGAAAACATGTGAATTGCCTCTTCCTCTTTCCAGTAGGTGTTTGGTGAATATGACCCCTTTCCCTACCCAATCCACACCAAAATTTAGTGAAATTGCAACACAATTATATCACTAGTTGGTCTAAAAATGCAGCATAATTTCCACTAACCAGAAGTTAAGCCTTCTCAAAGTCCATTTGTATGCTGTGAATTACGCAGTCATGCTGGACATGGAGTAGAAGTTTGCATATCCACTGTGGAGAGTGTGCAATTTGTCCAAACCAGGAATAATACATACTCCAACACGTATAATCCTGGCTGGAGGAACCATCCAAACTTCGGATGGAGGAATGATCAAGGGGGTGCAACAGAACCAACTCAGGGGAATAATCAAAATTTTGGACAACAGGGGAGATTTCAGAATCAGCCTCAGGTTGAGAAATCTTACCCGACCTATCTGTTGCAGCTAAAGATGGTTCAAAGCCATGATGATAAACGTCGCAATTCAAATGAGACAGCTGGAAAAAGACATAAAAGAAAGAATTAAAGGGTCTCTCCCAGGTAAAACTGATGTGAACCCAAAGAAAGAAGAAAAGGAAGAAGTAGAGCACTGTAATACAGTGCTGTAAAGGGAAACTGTATAACTAATTGAGATGGAAGAAGTGAATCGAGAGTTCACTCTAGAAGAAGATGATGAGTATGAATCCATATACCAAGAGGAAAGCCCTGTTCCCCTAACCAAATGTTTAATAGAGCACACCATTATCAGACTTCGCCCTTTGAGTAGGTTGATATTAAAGCGAATGAATTGTATGAAGAGGAGATTAAGGAGGAATATTTGGAAGAGAAACCCCAAACAACACCGATCTGGAGATTTGAAGAAAAGCTCCAGAAAATATTTGAATTCGAAAGAGCCAAGAATATTTAAATTTGTCAAGTCAGGAGGAGCTGGGTGAGAAGAGAGTTTGGGCACCACCTGAGTTTAAAGAAGAGCTTAAAGAGATAGAGGAATCTAAACGTTTTAAGCCACCAGAAGTTTTTTAGAAAAACTTCATGTTGAAATTCCCGTTTGTGAATTAATGAAAGATAGAATTCGCCATGCTGAATTTGAAGACTTTGACGAGCATGAGTCTAATGATACTGAATAGAAGATGTATAAAGAAGAAAGAAGCAGCAAATGGAGAGGTGAGTGCTCAACAAAGGTGAAAGATCAAGGAAGCATCGAAAACCCTTGTACCATAGGGACCATTACAATAGATGATACCTTGTGTGATATAGGGGAAAGTGTCAACGTTATTACATTTAATCTATTCAATAAATTGGGTCTCAAAGAACCTCTTTACACAAAGATAAAGATCATGTTAGCTGACGGATCAATCAGCTACCCAAGGGGAATTTAGGAGAACGTGATAGTCAAGGTGAACGGACTTTTTTTTCCTGTTGAATTTCTGGTGATCCTTGTTGAAGAGGGGACACAAATGCGCCTCATTCTTGGCAGACCTTTCCTTGCTACTGCTCGAACAATTATTGATGTAGAGGAAGGAAACATAACCATGAGGTCAGCTAATGGAGAAGAAGTCACCTTTTTTATGCCTCAGGCCATGAAGAGGAGCAAACTAGGAATTAAACGGGTGAAGCACCCACTGGATTTGGAAAGGGAGGTTCTCAAGAGTAGACATACAGTTAAAGGTTTAGATCCGTGTGTTGTAAAGGGCAATTCACCCTATGAGGAAAGGAGGTGGTCGAATATGGATAAGTGGTATAAAGCTACTCAAGAAGAGGTTGGAAGATGTTCAGACCCATTCTTAATTGAGCGTGGTAAGCTGAGGGAGAAGGACTTAAATGATCTGAAAATAATGGTGGAAGAGTTATTGGGAATTGCATGACATTAGAAAATGATGTTGAAGAAGAAAGAGCCTTCACCTCCCAAGCACCTGCTCAATCCAACAGAAAATGTCAATGCGAAAAGTCAGAGAAAAAAGAGACAAGTTGTCAGTTACAATGTCCCTTCCAACTCAATTTTGAATCCAGGATAGAGAACAGAAGGTTGGAAAAGTCTTACCATACACTTTAAACTTTGGTCCTGCTTGGGAGATAGCCCATGATTTAAGAAATGTTTTGTTTAGAGAAAATATGAAATGCACAATAGGAGATATTATACCAGTCTCTCTAGTTGAGAATCTTGTTAATAACTAGTTCATTTGCTTCCTGTTAACCATCCTATTTTGAATAAATGTTTGATTAACCTTTCGGTTTTGCTTTGCAAACATCACACCGAGAGCCCCATGGAGTTCAAAGCGGAATCAAAATCAAGCACAACCAAGGAGTTATCTTACCCTTATCAAACAAATAACTCAATTAAAACATTGAAGACAATGTTTCATTTAATTTTGGGTGTAGAGAACAGCATGTTAGCCTTAAGTGACTCTATTCTATCTTGCATGATCGAGTTTATTTCAATGTGAAGTGAACAATTTTTCATAGTGCAACTCTCTTTTACATTGCCAAAATTAATTATTCAACTTGATGGTCATTAGTTTTATGGTTGTATGAAAGATTCTAACAAGCCTTTAAATCTTTTTAACAAGACACACACTAATCCTTAGAAGCTAACCCATATATAGTCCCTAGTCACAAATATTTTGAACCGTTCAGACCACCTCGTTAGCTTAGTTTTGATTAAACTTTCTTTCTTGCATGACCCATCATTCAAATTGCATAACTGAATCTTATTGGAGTTGAGACACTTGAAATGAGTGAAAGCAATTTGAAGATGGGAAAAATTAAAAAATAAAAAAAAAAAAAAAAAAGAAAATAAAACAACTTGCAAAGAAACTTCTGTATATAGAATCAGTCGAGATTCGAAAAGATGACTGATCCAATGCCTCAAAGCCATTAAATTCTCGAATAAAAGGGTGATATGAAAAATTGGCTAGCAATTGGTCAGTTTTGTGGAGTAGCTTTGAATCGGTAGGGGACCTTCAACTAATTCAATCTGGCTGTCCTTCATGCTGAATGATTAAAACATTGATGTTTAACCTTTTTTACTTACCCTGATCCCTAGCCCCATTACAAGCGAGAAAGTCCTTAGGATCTTAGGATCATCTCCCTACAATCACTGAAGAGTGAATTTTGAAATTAGCTGATGGAATCTTAGTAGTGGATTGTTAAGTGCATGGAAAGTGGCCTGATGGAAAGAGCATGACATGAGAGAAACTATAGAAGTAATTAAGTTGTGGAGCAAATTGAAAATTTTCTTTAGGTAAGTGAATGCTCTTAAGAACACCAGTGAAATAATGAACCATCAGTTGGAATTTAAATTTTCTATTCCACATTTGAATTGCATGAATACTGATCACATTTTTATCAGTAAGATTGATAACAAGAAAAGATTTAAGTTTGGGGGTATTTGGTTAGTGTAAATTATGCTGCATTTTTAGGCCATATTTTATAATGAGTTGAGAATATTTTTAATTCCGTTTTGTGTTTATTTGTAGCTTGAGGTCCCAAAATCAAGGAAATACCAAGTGGAAGAACAAGGCACGCAACTATACAATTCTGGGCCAAAACACCCCATTTTGGAGCAAAACATATGCCGGTGCCACTTCGCACCAAGAGGGAAGGCATGGCACCAAGATGGAAGAACAGTACTGTGCACGACGCCATATGACACCAGAGTCGAAGCCACGACGACCGAATTATCACAGGAGAAGCAAAGTGGCTGACGCCAAATGGTGCCAGCATCAAAGCCGCAGCGTCAACAGAACCGGTTCTGTGATCAAGGAAAAATGACCAAGTGTCGAATGCCTGATACCGGCATAGGGACAACCATCTTCACAGTTGAGTGCCTCAAAACCCAGATCCAGCATATGAGCGCTGGCTGCAATGGAGAAGATAATGGAGAATATAAAGTGCTGCACCACAGCATCACATGGCTCCATGACCGGCGCCAAGACCCGGCACCACGGAACCCACCCGACGCAGCATGGCATCGAATCGTATAGAGCACAAAAAGCAGGGTAATCTCCCTAAATCCCCTATAAATAGGCATTATAAATGAATTTTGGGCATTGTGTCTCTGCGCCCTAGAGGGAGAAGATTGGAAGTTGAAGGAAAGCTTTTTGTCCCTCTTTTGTCTCTTATTCCTTTTTATTGTGTGTATTCTTAGCTACTATGCTTTGTATTATTTCAGATTGGGGTTTTTCCGAAATGCTAACTATGTCAAGCTAAGTACCCTTGGGGAGGTTGTGATGTAATGTGAAATTTGGTTCAGATTCACATAATTTCTGTTATTTTTAGTGTAATCAATCTTTTATTTAGTTTGGTTGAAATTATGGGAAGCTTTGTACAATACGGTATTGACGACCTCTTAGTGTAAATACGATGTCTCTATTGAAACCGAGAGAGTATACTGGGATATACATCCTTCAACCTGTGTGTGATTTCCAAATCGATTGTGTTCTAGCAGTGGCAGCTGTGGGGTGCACCGGTGGACTTCGAGAGGAGCGTCGGGACACACGTGGTCTGGTTGGCTGCACTGATGGGCCTTTAAATTAGACCCTTGACCTCATGATACAATAGGTCTAAGGAGGGAGTCATGGTCGTAGCGCCACCAGAGAGGGCAACACATATTGAATTCTAGATCCACTAACGAGCGAATGAATTACACACCCAACTGAAGTTGCATTAATCCCCCATTTATAACATGAGGTCACAATCCCCGACTTCAAACAAATCACTCTTCCACCTAAAGTAAAAACATAGCCACTAGTAGAGCTCACTTCATTGTTATTGAACAATTAGTTGGCATCAATGTATCCTTCCAACACTGTCAGAAATTTGCTGATAAAGTGCAATCCAGTTTTCGCTACTTAGGTTATGCTCGTAGTGTTGGAGATCCAGACCACTTAACAAAATAAACATAATGCAATATAGGGTCTTTGTCATACTCACGGGCATGTGTCGATAAGATAATGTCTAATCCGCTTGGACTTTGCTAACTACTTTAATTGTGCCTACATAACTATATTTAGCCTAAGAATTAATGGGGTACTTAAGTGAAAACCTGAAACCTACACTAATTCCGATTCCATATATCAGGGATTTATCGGTAGATGTTTGATGGGGTGTGATTCTTTGTCCTATGCACTCTTTTGTAAACGTAAGTTGATGATCAATCAATTGGGTGTTTAGTGTATTCAAGATAGTGATAGAAATCCCAAAGCTTTTATTTGTAAGGAAATAGAAAAGAAGTAAAAGTTCAGAAATAACAAGTTTTCGTTCAAGAGGGGAACCTCTTTCTCAATTCCAATTAAGTTCCAAAAAAGTAATCCCATCCTCTAGCCACCCCAAAACCCTAATAAAACTCAATAAACATAATAACATAAAATCACTATTTTGCCTCAAATTAATTCCAAACAGAAATAACAACAGAAAATGACTATTTTTCCCCTGACTAATAAAACTAATTCCTATGATTATTCCAACGCCGATAAGACATACAGCCTCCCACGCTTCTATCGTTAATCCCCTCCTGGACAGGAACCTTGTCCTCCAGGTGAAAGAACTGTTCGGCAGATTCCCATGTGTTACGCACCCAGCCTTGCTTTAGTAGCAAGGAAATGCTGCGCGTGAGAGATTGCTCAAGATAAGTGGAGGGCGGTGGGATACAATTGATAATCAAATAAATAACGATTGTCATTTTGACCTTTGTCACCTTTGTTAGAAAGCATAGATTGAAAAGTCTTGATGAAATGATTCATTTTTGAGATTTTGATTTAAATGCACATAACATTTTTTTCTACTGAATCCTTTTGACACCTGCGTCTTTTCAAGAATTTGTCGGACCGATGCCTGCTGCTTCATCTGGGAGAAAAGAATCATAGATATTCCGGGGAAGAACAGCCATAAAAAGATTCCTCGTGTATCATCTGTAGCAGAACTATGAACGGGAGCTAGCAATCCGGTGAGGGCGGAATTATATAACCCAACACTAGTCCTTTTTATAGTCTGGTTCTATTGGTTAAAAAGAAAGATGGGAGTTGGCATTTTTGCATTGACTACTAGGCCCTCAACAAGCACACAGTTACATATATGTTTCCTATCATGATAAAAGAACAACTTTTGGATAAATTGCATGGTGCTTCTATATTTTCAAAATTGGATTTAAAATCTGGTTATCACCAGATACAAATGAAAAATTCTGATGTTCCCAAAACAACATTTCGTACTCATGAGGGCTAGTATGAGTTTCCTATTGTGCCTTTTAGTTTGAAAAAAGCACCAACCACTTTTCAGAGTATGATGAATACAGTTTTCAAACCGTATCTTCAAAAATTCATCTTAGTTTTCATTGATGATATACTGCTATATAGTAGGACATTAGAGGTCCATATAAAACACATGAAAATAACTCTCAATGAGCTGCGACACCATCGATTGTATGTGAATAGAAAGAAATGCTTGTTTAGCGAACAAGTAGACTATTTGGGTCATATCATGATAGCAAAAGGGGTGGTAGTCGACCCTTCTAAGGTTTCAGCTATGTTATCGTGGCCTCGCCCCAGCACACTTAGTGAGTAAAGGGGCATTTTGGGGATGACTCGCTATTACTGCAAGTTTTTTAAAAGTTACAATACAATAGCATGGCCACTAATTGATATACTCAAAAAAGCCAATTTTCATTGCGGGGACCAAGCAACGCAAGCACCAGTCTTACACTTGATGGATTTTACTCAACTGTTCGAGATTGAAACTAACGCATCGGGAGTTGGTTTGGGAGCTGTCCTCTAGCAAAATAAGAGGCCTGTTGCATATTTTAGCTAGGTATTGTCAGCAAGAGCATGAACCAAATCATTTTATGAGCGAGAGTTAATGTCAATCGTCTTGGCAATTCTGAAATGACGTCCCTCTTTGTTTGGAGACACATTTTTTTCGGAGGGATCATTGGAGCATAAAGTTCCTTCCGGAGCAATGTTTGGTCATTGAGGAACATCAGAAATGGTTCCTTAAATTGCTTGGTTATGATTGTGAAATGCAATATCAGACACGCAAGGAGAAATCACATTTTCTCTCGATTGGTTGCGGAATTCTAATTGGAGGGAATGAGGCATGATGTTGTGAAATATGTGGCTGAATGTGATGTGTCAGTGGAATAAATATGTTGTCATGCCTCCTAATGGGTTGTGGCAATCTTTTGTCCTTCCATCCCAGGTTTGGGAAAAAATATCTCTAGATTTCATCGAAGGTTGCCACCTTCTGAGGGTTATACAATTAGCCTTGTGCTGGTCAATCGCCTTTCCAAGTATACTCATTTTTTATTGCTGCAGTTGCTTTAGTGTTTCTGAGAGAGGTAGCATGGTTGTATTGTTTTCTGGTTTCTATTGTTTTAAATCAGGATATGGTATTTTTGAGCAGATTTTGGGAGGAATTCTTCAAACTCCAAGTCACAGTGCTCAAGAGGAATCCGACCTATTATCACCAGACATATGGTCACACTGAGGTAGTTAACCGCTGCCTAGAGACTTACTATGTCTCGTGTTAGATTCTCCCCGCAGAAGTGGGTGCTTTGGCTTTGTTGGGCAGAATATTGGTACAACACCTCTTTCCATACAAAAAATTAGGCTACCCCATTTTGCGCTCTATATGGATGTGACCCTCCTCCCCTAATATGCAATGCTTGACAAGTGTCACCATTTGGTGAGGTGGAAAACATTTTGAAGGATAGAGATAAAGTGTTGGACGAGTTGAAATGCCTCTTAACCAATGCACAATAGCAAATGAAGAATAATGCAAATGAAGAATAATGCAAATGCTCGTCATCGAGAAGTGCACTTTGAGGTCGGTGATTAGGTATTTTTCAGCTCTAGCCTTATTGTCCCTGATCCTTGGCCCTACAGAGGAATGAAAAGTTATCTCCACTCTAATATGGCCCCGTTGAAATTTCAGAAAGATTTTGCATGGTTCCATATCATCTAGCTCTTCCACCAACATCACACATTCATCCAATCTTCAATGTTTCACAATTGACGAAGGACATCGGGGATACCAGTTCATCACCTACCCTACCTGCTTCTTTTAGCTCTGATATAGAGCTGCTTCTGGCACCAGAGGAATAATGTGGAGTGTGTGCCAATCATCAAGGCCGCAAAGAGGTTTTGCTTAAGTGGAAGCGCTTGCCAGATTTTGACACATCTTGGGAATCTTTTTGATAATATGTATTGATGAAAAAAATTAATCAGCAGTTATGAGGATTACGTGCTTCAATGAGGTGTACTGTCCTTTTGTTTTGGAAGCGTACTGGTGCTGGTGTTTCCATTTTCTTTCTTTTTTTTTATGTGGAACATTTATATATATCATGACCAAATGTGGAAGTCTTACCACTGTTCATTGTGATTCAGGTAAACCATTTGACACAAACAACAAAAGTTGACTTTCAAAAGCCAAATGAAGAACCTTTGGAGGGAAAGTCCTTGAAGCAAGATTGTGGAAGGAAGAGGGAAAACATTCAGATAGAAATAAATTGGAAAAAAAAAACTGAGCAAGGATCTATCTTAGTCGAAAATGCAAGTGAACTGCTTGGGGGTAGTTCGACAATGGAAGAGAGGGCTGCAGACTCCGGTTGTGAAGATTAGCCTTTCATTACTGTGAAAAATTCTAACGTCAAACATGCTGACAGAGGTGTTTCTGATTTTGTACCAACAGAGATTGATATTTTGGAAAATCTTATGGGAAATCCAGAAAAAATGATGGGAGCACAGTCCTTAGAGGTGAATTATAATCTGAACCTATTGAGGTGGTGCTCTGTGGGATATATTTCGAAGAGAAGATGCTGTTTTCCTGCAGAAATACCTAAAAAGCATCATAGAGAGTTCAAGCACATCCTGTGTAAACCAGTGGAACAGGTATTTGCAATTGAGTGAAGGGAATAGTAGGTGCAATTTATTGTGGCAAAGTATTTTATCTTTTTCCTTTTTTTTTGTTTCACAGGTTGTTCATCCCATTCATGACCAGACATTTTACCTGAAGGAGGACCATAAAAGGAAGCTCAAGCAGGAATTCAGTTAGCTCACTCGGCGATTGAATACTTTTTAAATCATGATCTTTGTCCTTACTATTTGGAACAGTCAGAAATGTTTTTATCTTTTTCTTTTATTCCTCTAACCAGTTGTTAAAATTTCTGTAGGAATTGAACCATGGACATTTGTTCAAGGACTTGGTGAAGCAGTCTTTATCCCTGCTGGATGTCCTCATCAAGTCAGAAATCTGAAGGTCTTTAAGCCTACTCTTTAGATTCATTTATCTCTTTTTCTGATTGCTAATATAAGGGTGTTAATTTTTTTAGTATACTTATTCCAAAATTCTTTTACATAAAATCTTTTTCTTCATAACAGATTTTATTATTTCTATAATATTAGTATTCATAGTTAGTAAGGCCAGTAAAATTCCTATACACATTTCCAAATAAGCAAAGAACAATGGTAACATATTAAGCACACTGCTGAAACAGTTTCTTAGAAAAAAAAAAAAAAAAAATGGCAGCGCTACTTAGACTCCTGGAAGAGCAATACTGATCAAGCAGGGTTGAAGATGATGTAATCTGGACTCGTAATCCTGAGGGGTCTTTCACAGTGGCCTCATTCTATGCCATCTCCCAATGGCAAAAGTCTCCCATTCCCACCGGTGTTAAAGTTGCATGGAACCTGTTAGAAGTTCTAGAAAGGTCTTAGATTATGGACGATCCTTAAAGTTGGTCTTTTTTTTTCTAGTGTTCTTCTGTCATTATCCCTTGATAATGGCATCTACTGCTGATTAAAATGTTGTCCATATGGGTTTACTCCTAAAGGGAGTACCTTTGTTGTTGTTGGGTTCGTAGAAACCTGTATCTACGACTGCAACTACTGCCGCCGCTAAAAAATTGAATTTTTACAATGCCTCAGGATTCGTGTGGAATAAAAAACCCTATCTTTGAGCTGCGAAAATATGCTATTTCTAGTCACAGGTAGTTTTGAACGTGTTTCAAAGCTCCCAGGTACGTAAATCTCCTATTTTTACACGGACTCGGGAACCGTGCAAGTGTATTTTTTTTCAAATTAGAAAATGTTTTCTGGTGTTTCTAAGCTCTAGCTCGTACTGCTTATTGGTGGTGGTGCTGCTGACGTTGTCTGTTGTGTGGTCGGAAGCTAAAGGTTTTATATTTCCCTTTCTTCTGCCATTGTCGGAAGGCTAATGGTCTAAATTCATGTGTAAGTGCTAGATGCACAACCTACTGCCCTTAAAAAGGGTTTTCTGCTGCTGCTGAGTCGTTGGACTCATACTGCTGAGACTTTGGACTCGTATTGTTGAGTCGTTGGACTCATACTGCTAAGTCGTTGGACTCATACTGCTGAGTCGTTGGACTCGTACTACTGAATCGTTGGACTCGTACTATTATAGTTGGACTCGTACTGTTGGGTCGTTGGACTTGTACAGCTGGGTCGTTGGACTCGTACAGTTGGGTCGTTTGACTCGTACTTCTGGTTCGTTGGACTCGTATTGCTGGGTCGTTGGACTAGTACTGCAAGGTCGTTGGACTCGTACAGATGGGTCGTTGGACTCGTATTGCTGAGTCATTGACTCATACTACTGAGTTGTTGGACTCGTACTGCTGGCATCACTGCCACACTGCAGCGTAGATAAACACAATTTTTACTACTTTGGTAATTGTGCCAGACTTTTTTAGCTCACCAAAGCCTGTAGAAAGGTGTTTTCAGGGCGTCAGAGGCTTCTCCAAGGTTTTAGAAGTAGAAAGGTGGATTGTCACTTTATTGAAGATGTGTTCCTACAAAGCACAATAGTCACTCCATATGTTAACTCTGATAACCAACTAACTAATCTGCTAACTAAAGGTCTTCGAAGAAAGGAATTTGAGTATTTTCTCTCCAAGCTGGACCTTCATGATATCTACGCTCCAGCTTGAGGGGGAGTGTTAAGAGTTAGGAGTAGTTTAGTAATTTTATTATAATTTAGTTAGTTATTATTTTTTTATTTTTATTTTACTTGCTCTTCAAGCTATGAATGGCATCATTGTAATTTTGTATTTTCGGATTCTATTAATACATGTTTTAGGGCTGTAGGTCATGAAGACCTTACAACCTCTTTCTCGCCTTCTCTCTTCCCCTTCTTCCTATCTTTTCACTTTTCTCTCATCTTCGATCTCCCTTCATTAAATCTAACAAGACCTTAGCTTGAGCATATGCCAGATTCCTCTCCTCCGATGTGTCTTCATCAAAGCTCGGAAAGCTTCCGAGAGCAGCAGCCAGATGCTTTAAGGTCTTCGTCTCTCAAAGTTCAAGAGGGACACCCCAAGTTTGGATCCATATGGAAAGAGGACCCGAAACTGTAGATGGCTCCCATTTCTTGATCTCCCAGCATGGGATGACATCATTGTGATTCCATTTGAGAACAGCATGAGTCGTGTCCGCATCCTTTGCTGGAAATAGCTAGTTATCTTCGCCCAAGTAAGAGATTTTAGGCAAATAGTACAATTCCCATTTTTCTTTTAATCAGCTTCCCAAATCATCCAGCTTCGTAAGAGACCAACCAACTTTTGCGATCACAGCCTGTCGCAGCAGCGCATTCTTCCTTTCCCACGTCGCCATCAAAGCATCACATAAGTTTTGGGTTTCAGGAGTTTCCGTAGATTTAGGTTCCGACCCTCGCCCACTGCCGAACGTCGCCTCCCTCCTGTTGTTTTTCGGCAACGACGGCACTGGATCGCTCTGAGGTCGTGGAAACAGCTTCCTAAGAGCCTCCAGCAAGCATTTCCATGGAAGATCTCCGTGAACACCAACTTCTGGAAGAAATTCTTGTTAGGACTTTACGAGCTCTGTAATGAACGATTTACACTCCCAAAATCGTTCCTTGAAGGTTGAAAAAGCAAACTGGTAGTCCTCCCATCAGATCTCCCTTGACATCATTTGTTTGAATTCCTGAACGCTCTTGATTTGCTCCAATAACAGCTCTCCTGCTTCGTAGGGGAAACGGATGAAGGACCTTTTCTCTCCAGTCTCAATCACGACGTGAACAAAACGTTTCAGTGCCTAGTGTTCCACTTTGAACTCTTATTCCCCAAATTTTCAGGAGTCGAGTACCCGCACTCTTCCATTCCTCTCGCTAAATCTTCCCCTCCTCTTCTCGGCGATCCTCCAGCATTCTTCCTGAGGTTCTGTGACGCCAGAACCCTCTCTTTGGCCACCTCCTGCGCCGGCGGAAAGTTCTGTTCGTTGGTCGCTGCGCATTTCCGTCCGCTCCGACTTCACCATCTCTCTTAAGGGGAATGAAATGCCACTAGACACTTCTTAATGATGTTACTTTAAGTGGTTGCAAGAAAAAGGGTCATTTTTGTTATCTCTGGAATCATGCCAGAGATTTTTAGACCTAAAAAGCCTGCACAAAGTGTTTTTTATTTTTTTTTATTTTGGTAGATCAGGATTCTAAAAGTATTTTGAAAGCATTAAGGTTTTGTTTTGGTTTATCAATGTGTTAATGGCATCATCCCTAGGGCAGATATTAACATCCAATTTGTTTTTGAGAATTTTGCAAATTGGAGGTGTTATTCTGCTTTGTGGAGGTTTGTGCTTCAATTACTGAAGTGAAGCTCCTTTTTTATTTTCTGTATAAAGAGTGCTGATGTCGTCACACCTATTACTGACACAACATAGTTGAAAATCAATGTTCGTTTGGGAATAATTCATTTCGAGCAGCATAAATATGAAGTGAGGAAACTGATTGCTCGGGTTATGTGAGGTGGATACAAGGGATTTCGGGTTTTGTGAGGTGGATACAAGGGATTTCGGGTTATGTGAGGTGGATATAAGGGATTCTCATATATCATTTACATCTACTAAGCTTAATGGTACTAATTATTTGTGTGGGCCAGTTCAATTCACAAATACTAGGAGGCTAAGATGAAAGAGAATTGTTTGATAGAGTCTTCTCCTGCTAGAATGACTTTAATATGGAAATCTGAGGTTGTTAGATTTTGAGGAAAAGAAGAAGACAGAAAAGGAGGGAACACGAAGAAGGCAATAGAGAGAAGGGGTCGTGAAGTCTTTAATTGACTCACGACCCTACTGTTACCCAAATTTACAAATATGCCATTGTTTGGCTTATTGAATAAAATAAACAGAAATTTAGTACAAACGCACATGCTACTACTGAAAACAATAAACAACACAAGTCTAATAAATACCAAATTGGGACTAACTCAATACAGCATAATTACCAAAATACCCCTGACTCGTAACGCTCTTAGGTTCAAACTTAGTTGATAAACTAGCTTCTCAAGTTATGTGTTATAATATGACCAAGAAGATTTAAGATGTGTGAGCGTGTATGAGTCCAATATGTCTGAGACCTACTATTTGTATAAAACATTTTCTACTATTTCCTATGGTGATGGGAGTGTTATTGATCTATTCATCAGATGAGGGTAGATGCTATAGGAGATGAGTACTCATCATCCCATCGAAACTAATCTTTCAGTTATTCATCGGAAAAAAATTTCCTGATTTTTGGAGGCATTGGGACCGAAATTAAAAGGTGTTTGTGCACTAATTATGGCTTTAGGAGGTGACTTGACCCTTGGGGAAAGTTCAAGGGTCAAGTTTATGATCAGTTATTAGATATGGTGAATTCACGATTTCATCATCTACAACCATTGCTGTTACTTCTGAGACTAGTGCTGCCCTTAATAGCTCATCCTCAAGATCTGATAGTGATTCCCCTTCATGAGGCTGAGATTGTTGTGGTCGTGCCGAGGTAAGGGAGAGAGGAAGTGTATTCCTTATGGGTTGACAAATCATTACTCTGAAAGGTGTTGGGACAAATTTGGTTGGCTAGTTTCGGTTAATAATGTAGACAAGTTGGAGTTGTCCGAGACACGAGATCCTTTAGTCACTTTCGAAGATGCCATGTTGAAATTAGTCCAGGATCTTGGTCATCTTCAGCTGACGTCCAATGTCTCTCCAGCCTCATCTTCTCTGCCACCTTCCAGCACCACCATTGCATATTCAAGTATATTTGCCCTCAAAGTGTTTTCCATTTTGTTACGAGTCAGGGGTAGTTTAGTAATGTTAAATTTAGTGAAGGAAGATTGAACGAGAGAGAAGTGAAAAGATTGGAAAAAAGGGGAAGAGAGAAAGGGAGAGATGTCGTTTGGTCATAATGACCTACAACTCTAAAGTACAAAATTACAATGATGCCATTCATGGCTTGAGGAGCGAGTAAACTAAACAATCAACAAATAATAACTAACTGAACTTTTGTAAAATTACTAAACTAACCCTGCCTCTTAACACCCCTCAAGCTGGATTGTTGATATCATGAAGGCCCAGCTTGGAGAGAAGATACTCAAATTCCACTCTTGGAACACCTTTAGTGAGCAGATCAGCCAGTTGGTCCTCAGAGTTAACATATGGAGTGACTATCGTGCCTTGTAGGAACACATCTCAAATAAAGTGAGAATCCACTTTATATGCTTCGATCTCTCAAGAAACATATTCATAACATGCTTTCTCTGCAATGGAACCACTGATCCCCCTTACTTTGGGCAACTTCAAAGCCGAAGTCTCTGCAATAAAACCACTGATCCTCCCTTACTTTGGGCAACTTCAAAGCCCAAGTCTCTACAACAGAACCACTGATCCCCCCTTACTTTGGGCAACTTCAAAGCCCAAAAAGTACCAAAAGAGACCAAGACCTTTCATTTTTGCCCTCAAATACTTTTAATCGAGGAAGCCCACAACAAATAATTCACCTTACAATTTAGATGCACCAAATTGAATGTATCCTTAGCGAGTATGGTAACATCGGCAGAGGCACTAGAGTCGATAACCTCATGATAACAAACCACCAAAGAATAACTCATAAGTCACAAATAGATATCCAGTCAGCACTAAACAACTTTCAGCAATAAGAATCCTACAACCACAAAACACTTAAGGATCACCAAATCAATGTGTAGTAGACCAGAAATCTCAATTTGAGCACTATAATCGATGACGTCAGCACACGACAAATTTACACCCAAACCTTTATTCGTGTACAAATCACACATAAGCCTAAAACAACCAGCTAACCAACCATGACAAAATTTTCTTGAAGCTTGTTGGTATCAGCATGAGCAATGATGATGTCAGCATGGGAAACTACGGTATTTGCATACCTGGCTGTCCCGAAAAAGTTAAGAACTACCTGGATTAGTAGAATAGTGATTTCTGGAGGTTAAGGTATTATATAAAGAGATTGCACGAATCCCGAGGCAGTGAAACAAAAGGTAACACTAGCACTATCAGTAGCAGAAAGAGTGTTTTACGAACCCAAAAGTAGTAGAAAGAGGCTTTTACGAACCCAGCAATATCAGTAGCAAAAAATAGGTTTAACGAACCCAACAACAACAAAATAACTCCTTTTCGAAGCAGCACTAAGCGTGTAGAACACTTAAACAGCAGTACTAGCGATCATCCTTGCAGCAGTAACAACTCGACACCAAATCATTCTCCAGAGTATGAAATTCAGACCAGAAAATTTGTTGACATCAGCCCGAAGTATGATGATGTCAACACAACAGAAAGTCAGAAATAATACTCCTTTATGCTTCTAAAACCCTGGAGACACTTTTCCATATCCTTTTGTGAGCTAAAACAGTGGCACAATTACCGAGGCAATAAAAATTGAATCTTTTCATGCAGCAATACCACAATGACGCTAGCAGTACGAGTCCAGCGACTCAACCGTAGTAAACCCTATTTAAGGGTAGTACGTTCTGCATCAAGCACTTACACTGAAATTTAAACCATTACCCTTCCAACAGTGGCAGTAGATAGAGAAAAATTGAATCTTTAGCTTCCGACCACACAACAAATAACGTCAGCAGTAGCAGCATGACCTATACCTCAGAAACACCAAAAACACCTCTGGCATGGTTCCCAATGCAGTGTTAAAATATGAGTTTTAGGTACCTGGAAGCTCCGAAACACGTTCATAACTATCTGTGAGAAGAAGTGGCAGATTTTCACAGCTCAAAGGTGGGTTTTTGGTTTAGCACCAATCCTGAGGTGGTGTCAAATTCATTTTTTATCGAGCAACAATAGTAGCAGTCCTAGATACAGGTTCCTACGAATCCAGTAGCAGGAACGGAATGCCCTTTACAAGTAAAACCCATACTGAACACTTCAATTAACTGTACAAGCTATTATCAAGGGATAATAGTAGAAGAACACAGAAAAGAGACAAACTTTAAGGATTGCCCAGAATCTAAGAGCTTTCCACAACTTCTAACTTCTACAACGTGCTTCGAGGAAGAAGATCCCATGATCTCTGTAAGTGATGAGTCGTCACATACAGACCCGCTCTGATCCAATGTTAGATTTAGTGAAGGAAGATTGAAGAAGAGAGAAAAGTGAAAAAATCGGAAGCAAAGGGAAAAGAGAAGAAGAGAAGGAGGTCGTATGGTCATAATGTCCTACAACCCAAAAACATGTATTAATAGAATCCGAAAATACAAAATTACAATGAAGTTTAGTAAAATTACTAAACTGCCCCTGACTATTAACAAGTAATTTTTCTAAACTTTAGTTATTTCTGTTTTGAGCGGTGATGTGCGTACGGTGACTTTTTACTAGGAGTCTTTACAGTGTGACATGGCATCCTCGTTGGCAGTTCAGGTATGAGAGAAAATAGGAAGTATCTACCTATTTCATAGGTAACCTATTTTTACTGCCTGCTACTTATCAAATCAGATGTCTTCTTCCATTCTTAAATTTAAGGTTTCTCTTCGTATCTTAGATCCACAATCTTACTATATTTTCTCTTCCTCGATGTGTGTTTGGTGTGTTTGGTGTGTTTGATATGTTCATCACACTAGTAACTAGCAGGATAAGTTTTCCCCTCGTGCTATTAAGTGTATTTTCCTCGGATATCCTAGAACACCAAAAAGGGTATTGGTGTTATGACCCAATTCATTTGAAGATGTGTATGCAGATGTAACCTTCTTTGAGCACATACCTTGTAATGGTATTACTGAGCCATCTCCCTCTTTAGACTCCACTAAAGTTTCATATCCGCTTCCTCTTTCAGCAACCACTGATTCTCTTGTATTTGAGTCCCCACCTTGTTCCTTTGAGGCTATAAATTTGTCTCGATGCACTACTACTCGCCCATCGTAGGTGTACACTCTACGCCATAACTAGCCTACACCATTACCACCTCTGGATGCTGGATCATCGTCTTTAGAGGCTACGTCTGTCAGTTGATGATCTTGACCTTCCCCATTGCACTTCGTAAAGGTAAACCTAGTTGCACTAAATAATCTATTCTATAGTATGATTTGTTTATATCTCTTGCTCCCCGTTATCATGAGTTTGCTCCTTCCTCATCATCTATTTCTATTCCTATACATGTTACCGATGTTTTAACTTCTTGGGAGTGAAAATTAGCAATGGATAAATAAATGCATGCACTTCAGGAGTGTAACAATTGGGACCCTAGTTGAGTTGCCCAAGGGTGCTACTGGGGATAGCAATCGATGGGTGTATATGGTGAAGTGTTGTATTGATGGAACATTGGACAGATAAAGTCTAGACTTATTGCAAATGGGTATTGTGAGGTTAAGAGGGGAAGAGGAGAAATAGAGAGAAGGATAGAGAACGAGAGAGAAAATGAGGAAAAAAGGGTCGTGTAGTCTAATTGACTCACAACCCTAATCATTGTATTAATAGAGTGAGAAAGCTTACAATTACAGCAATGCCATTCGTGGCTCATTGAGCAAGTAAAGCATAAAAGGAGCACTAACACATATGCTAACCCTAATACAATAAACAAATAATAAACCTAACGATGGCTAACAACAAAACAACTTAAGTCAACACAATTACTATAATATCCTTAACTCATAACACTGCCCCTCAAGCTGGAGTGTAAAAATCATGAACACCCATCTTGGAGAGAAGATATTCAAAGTCTTTTCTTCCAAAACTTTTAGTGAGCAGATCAGCCAATTGATCTTTAGTATTGACATTTGCAGTGACAACCCTACCCTTCAGTATTACATCTCGAATAAAATGACAATCAACTTCTATATGCTTTGTCGTTCATGAAATACTAGATTGTTTGATAAAGATAACAACCTAATTATCATACTTCGACATCACAAGTTTGTCAACACTTAACCCCAAATCTGTAAGTACAGATTTACCTGAAGAAGTTCGCTCACAGTGTGAGCCATTGATGTGTATTCAGCTCAGCACTAGAATAAGCTACAACATTTTGTTTCATATATTTCAATCTAATCAAATTTCCACCCAAAAAAACATAATATCTAGTAGTCGACTTCCTATCAGTCTTAGAACCAGCATAGTTTGCTTCCGAATACCCAATATTATCAAGATGGCCATAAGGATCAAAATGAAGTCCCTTACTAGATGTACTTTTTTAGATACTTTAAAATTTAGTGGGCAGCATCAAGATGAACTTTACATGGTTTATCAATGAATTGATTAACCACCCCTACAACAAATGAAATATTAGGACGAGTGACAATAACATAAATAAGTTGTCCTACTAACCTCCTAAACTGTATCACATTTGCCAAAGGAAGGCTATTCACATCATGCAACTCTAAACCTATATCAACTGGTGTAGTTGGCTTGGCTCCTAAGAGGCCATATTCATGAATCATATCCATAACATATTTCCTCTGTGAGAACGCCATTGATCTCCCTATGGGCAACTCTTGTTATGTGTTTCTTAGGTCAACGAAGTTCTGAGTCATCTCCTGTCACTTCTCGAATTGGAAAGAAATACTGGTACAAATTATATACCTGGGATAGATGGGATTCCCATGCAAATATTGTTGTAGGTATAATCCTCATTTTTTAGACTTGTCCTAACTCTTAATTTGGTTAATAAGATCTTCATACTACTAATTATTCAACTCATAATTCAGTCACTAGAATCTTCTTCTATACTATTAGCTAAGTCTAAATACATGTCGTCGGCTTGATACTTCTTTTTACGGACCCCACTCTCTGTCAGGTATTGGTCCTTCATCCTGGACCTGAAAATATTTTTAGACAGCATAAGATTGAGTCACTAATTATTCCTATTCAAATTCTTGAATTTGATTTGGGTAAAGAGTAGAAAAAGCAATCATATCTCCCACCTTCCCACCCTCTTGCTCACCCACCTGCACATTCAAATTTGTGCAACTTTTCCCACTAGTTCAAACTTCAGATATGTAGCCCTAAGATTTGCTCACCCACCTTCGCACTCAATGTGGTGCAACTTTTCCCTCTAGTTCAAACTTCAGATATGTGACCCTATGATTTGTTATGGTTTATGCTTAGTTTCTTAAGAGTAATTTCTTCAGATATGTAGCCCTAAGATTTGTTATGGTTTGTGGTTAGTTTCTTCAGATTAATTTATTGTGATCATTAAAACTATGGTCATGGCTCTAAACTTGTGGTCAAACAAAAGAAAACCCAGCAAAGTTTGGCATCTATCTAGAGCACTGTGGTGAGGTGGACCTTCATGATTCAAGACGTGGCAATACCTGATCTGTAAATATATGATTTTGAAGAGCAAAGTCAAAGCTTGTTACTGTGTTGAACTGAACCTGCTTTTTTGTTAATGTCGAGTAGAAATATATGAACTTTTTTGTATTCTGTCTTTTCCTTCATAGTACTTTTCTATTACAGGTGAAGAAAATGACTGTTTATGGAATTGATCATGCTGTTGGTGTTTTACATGGAAATCAAATCCTAAATCCAAGTGAGTGACTTTGGTATTATATTAGCATAAACGGGCTTGTTTGTTTTATATCACGTTCTAAGTTAAATTTACTCTCTTACAGGTGAAAACAAATCACAGTGCATCCTGTTCTAGAAACGAAAAACAAAGAAATCACCGTCAATCCCATTCCAAAAATGGAAACCGAAGAAAAGACTGTCAGTCCAATTAAACATATCATTATAATTCACATTGTAATCAAAACAAGTACGAGTGGTTTCACCAGTTGCATGTTATGGTTTTTGTCTAAATTTTAAGCATTTAGATAATCTTGTTTTACATGCCAATATGTCACAGCCTCTTAAATAGTATTTTTTTTCTATTGTTTGTGCTTTTTCTCACCTTTAGTTTATGATTTCATTGCTGAAAATCAGAGAACTGTACAATAATAAGATACCTTGTACATTTACAGATCGAACGGCATCAATGGGGACGTGAACTGCCTGAGCGCATGGAAGAGGGTATCTTCTATGAGCTTCAGTTTATTGTTTCACATTTGGCAGAGGATTGTGGAAATGAGTTTCAAAATTTTAATGTGTTCACCTTATGGGAAGGGAAATTTTGATGTTTACTAGTTCCCTCCCTTCCCTCCGATTCGATGGAGTGCGAGTCCTTTTGTTTTTTTGTGTATTAGCAGAATCTATGTGAATTTGTTTTGTAACCATTGAAGATCAATACTAGTGGCACACGTGCCTCGGCTATCACTTTTGTCATGCGGCCAATATGGGCTATGATGTGGATTTTTGTGATTCGTGAGAAAATATATTGAATTTGAAGCAATACAATGTCTATACTCTATTGCATGTAAAGTTAGCACTTCAAGTTTCTGTGGGGATTCACGGGACAGTCAATTTAGTCAACGTGGCTCAAGGCCAACGATACACCAGTCACGTTATTCTGTCAGCACAATTATGCGACTTTTAATTTTTTTTTTTGAAAGTTATGCGACTTTTAATTTTAGTTTATGACAAAGATTTTATCATAAGTTTGGAAGTAGGAGAGGATTGGAAATAGGCAGATGTAGGTTGGTCGAACCAGATGCACTAAGACCTGTGTTAGAGATAAAGTCCCACATACATAAACGAGTAACAAAGAAAGAAAACCAATTTCTAAATCTCTTTTGTTTTAAAAAGGAATAAAACTCAACTACAAAACAAGCAAGCAAAAACACCTAACCACGACTAGACAATAGTAAACTCGGATTGGTAATAGTGTCAACCAAACACTTCCCCGGCAACGGAGCCGAAAACTTGGATGGTCTAAATCATACCTAAGCAGATTTAGTAATGTATGTGCAAGTGCAGCCGTCGTCAATCTCATCGTGCACAAAACATCCCAATTGTCAATCACACAAAGGCTTGATTACGCCTAAGTCTAGCCCACTATACTATCATCGCCGTGTAACGGAAGCATCACGCTCTCATAGTCATATCAATGCATCTAAAATCACCACAAGTAAAGAAAAATCAACTAATATAAATAACAAAGTGCAATTACTACAACTCATCAGGGTTAAAATCTTTATCAAGATACATGCAAATCTAGACTCATATACGAGTTCTAGCATAAATAAATACATGAGATGATGGAAAAAGAGAAATAGGGATAGCAGAAACTCAAAACTATAGCTCCTATGACAGGAATCGTCCTCCCAGAACAAATCTCCTCCTTCAGCGGCTTCATGTATGTGATTTGGAGCTCTTCTAGAGCCCTAGTCTCGTCCAAAATTGCCCGCAAATCGCTTTCACAAGTTTTGCTTCAGCACCCGGAAGGCTTGTGTCAAAATGCCCTAAAAAGGGCTTTTATAGGCATTCCGGCAAGTTATGTACGCCGTGTGGCGTCGGGCAATAAAAAACGCATTACGTTCCAGGGCGTTGCAATGCCAAGAGCATCGCGGGACGCCGGGCAACGCCAAGAGCATTGTGTCGACGTTGGACAACTTAAAGACACTTATAATGTGTCTCCGCACAGCAGCGCTAAGAGTGTTTCGGGGCGCCGAGATTTCGGCGCCATGTGGCACCGAATCGATCCTGTGGCGCTGCGCTCTCCCTTCTTCTGGTTTGAGCACTGCAGTGCCATGATCGGGCGCAGGGGTGCCCATCTTCACACTTAGGCGCCCCAGCGAGCGCCAACCAGCGCAGGAGCGCTGGACCTTCATATTTTCTGGGCAGATTTTGCGTCGCGACACCACGGCCATACCAAGACGTCGGGTCCTTGGCACTGTATGCCGCCAGGCTGATTTTCTTGGCGCTGGACTCGATTTCTTCACCTCGGTGCCACGTGGCATCGACTCTTGCACTTCAGCATTTTTGGGCTATTATTTTTCATTTTAGCTCTGATTCGCGCGAGATTTATTCTGTTGGTTTCCTTTTGGCATTTTACATGTTAACCCAGTATAAGACCACTAAAAATAAGTCAAGTGGGGTGTAATAATTTCTCAAATTAGCTCAAAAGAATGTAAAAGTGGGAGCACAATATCATCTAATCAAGCGCCAAGAAGGAAACCATTGCGCCAAGAAGAAGAGAACAGCATCATGCGAGATGCCACACGGCACCAGGTTCAAGGTCACGACGTCAGAATGATCACAGCAGAAGCAGAGTGGCCGACATCACATGGCCTCTGGATTGCAGCCGCGGTGTCAACTAAACGGGGTCTGAGAGCGAGGAAAATGGCTAAGTGATGGGCGCATTGGCGCGTGACTCAGCCAGGGATGCTAGGAGCAGAAACGCATATCTGGGTTGAACGCCCCAACGTCCAAACTCAGTGCAACAGCACCCATCTTTGCAAATGAGCACCCCGACGCCCAGACGGCACTGGAGCACTGGCGGCATCTAAATATCCCAAAGCACGGTGCCACATGTTTGCGCAGCCCAATGCTCAGTGCCCAGACTTAACGCCATGGAAAATGTCTGATGCCACTTAGCACCGGATCACTTTGGGCACAAAAAATTGGGGAATCTTCCAGACTCCCCTTTAAATAGGCTTTGTAAATGCTTTTCGGGCATCGCTCCTCCGCACCCTAGAGGTTGTGAACGCTTTGGAGGTAGTGAGAAATACATCTGAGGATCTAAGGAAGGAAAGTGGATTGGATTGGGAGTTGAAGAGAAGCTTCGTCTCCCTATTTATCTGTTTATTACCGTTTTATGTGTGTTTGCTTAGCTACTATGCCTTGTATGGATTCAGATAGGGATGTTCCCCTAATCCTTACTTTGTAAGTACCCTTAGGGGGGTTGTGATATAATGTGATATTTGGTAAGGATTCATGTTATTTCAGTTTGTATTTGGTGTAATCAATCTTTTATTTAGTGTGGTTGACTGTTGGGAAGATTTGTGCACGAAGAGATGAACCGCCTTTTAGTGTTAGATGTCCCCGTTGGGTCCGAAAGGGTATACTGGGTCAGACACCCATCCACCAGCGTGTGATCCCCAAATTGCCTGTGTTCTATCAGTGGCAGGTGAGGGGTGCGCCGGTGGGCTTTGAGAGAAGCGTCCGGACACACGTGGTCACAGTGGCAATGCTGATAGACCTTTGATTTACATCCTTGACCTCGAGAGAAATTAGGGCTATAGAGGGTGCCACTGTGGTAACGCCTCAAGAGAGGGTTGCGCGTACTAGATTCCCCGATCCGCCTACGAGTAATAGAATTAGATGCCCAACAGAATTTGCATGAATCCCCACTTTATCACATGAAGTCACTCCCCCTGAATCCATTCTTGTAGCTTCTATTGCGTGTGCATGTATCAATCTATGCAACTTGGTTTTAGTAGGATTAGTACTAATCCTTGTGGGATCGACCTGGACTCTTCCAGTGTATTACTTGGTGTGACACGTGGGCTTGCGTACGTACGATTTTATATAGAGTGGTATGTGCCCAACCAATCGACAACTATCCTTAATCCTATAGTCTAGACATATCTAGGATTTATTTCTGTTTGTAGGATTAGTAATTGTTTGATTAATTTGTATGCTAAAATAATTTGTTAGACTAACATTGTTTCCGGTAGTTTGGTGCACGAGCTGTTCAAGCCTATGCCCCAAGGGACTAGAAACTATAGGTATGGTAGAATTATTCTAAGTAGGTGAAGAGTTAATCATCGCTTCTTAAATGCTATTAAGAGAAAAAAAAGAGAAGTGGAACTCTTAGAGTTGGTTTGGAAGTCTCGCATGGGCAGCAGTAACATTGGAAAATGAAGTTAAGAAGCAGCATACCCATGTATGAAGAAGACTATGAACATATTTAATATGCTTATGCAAGCTACCTGACCACGGCCATTCTCCCAATTCAATGTTACATTCTGGGGAATGCGCAGCAGTGGATGTCTATTACTTGCATTATCCAAGTTCCACCTTACCTGCCAAGTGTCAATCCAAAGAGAGAGCATGGGAGAAGTATAGTTCTGATGAAAAATTGTGCTCTACTGCACCTCAAAACTTCTTCCAATCTTGCTCACCAGAGTTCGAGGAGGCATACATGCAAATAATGACAGATATGGTAAAGTCTCAAGAAAACATAACTTCTCATCTGCATAATATAACTCATGTATTGGGGGCAGAGAAGGATGAAAGCAAGGTACCCAGTACAGAACCCGAAGGAGAAGAATATCAAGTTTTCCAGGATGAAATACCCATTCAAATCGTGGAGTATGGCATGCAAGAGTACAGCACAAGGTTAATCATGCCCAATCATCATATCAAGAATATAAAAGGAATATAACGAGTAGCAATGGGGAGGAACAAGGCAAGGAAAAAGATAAGTTCAGAACATTCACTCGAGGAAGAGCTCTCGAAGATAGTAGCGGAAAACGGGCAAGAACCCGGGAGCAAAGTGGGAGAGAGTTAAATCAGGAACAGAAAACCACTTTCATCGGAAGAGTGAAGGGAGAAGCGGTGTATTTGAACAACCAATGCCCAGAAAATGGTCAAAGCCAATATCGAATATTGAGTTTATCCTTCCAATTCCAAAGGAAAATCTAGCTCTGACCCCAAGATTATCATTAGGTATGCAAGGTGTAAGTGGGAGCCACTTTAAAGGCGCTTCACTAGGAAACAATATGAAAAACAAGGAAAAGTGGAATAAGTCTCCTCTAGACTCACCACAGAAGAGGCAAAGACGAAAGCCCACCAAGAAATTTAGAGGGGTCAACTATCCTTTTGACCCAGGAGGAGAAGTCATATTATAAAAAATTTTCAGTGATGCGCTTTCAGTAAAAAGATCAAAAGATCACAAGTAATAGGAAAGTAGTTTGTAGTAACCCAAATAGAGGTAAGTAACAAGGCGAAGTCACTGACACCACAGCCCCAGAAACTAGCATTTTGCAGCGTCGCTGACCTGACGCCTTAAAAGATATAATTAACGCCACATGGAGTCCTCTTTAATTTATTTTGAACACCTATTTGAATTTTACATTCAAGTAGGGAGCCACAGCATTTTTTTGAGAGCTCTGGCACCCTTACAATTTGAGATACAGTGTGTGTAGGCTGGCGCCACTGCTTCCTGTAGTCACGCTCAGTGGAGCCAACAAAACTACATTATTAGCTTTTTTGTTTTTCTTTGTATGATAGGAATAATCCTCGGTTTACACACAATATAACGCTTTCTCCACTTCATGTTTTATGATAGACAAGTTTGGCGCTATGAAATCATCTGATGCACTATGTCCATTACATCAATCATTTTTGCATTACATAGTTCAATCGGCATCATCAGGGAGTTATCTGACCCAACTCATTTCCATTCAAGCAACATTGAGGACACTGTAGGTTTTTAAGTTTGGGGGTAGCTTTGCATTTCCATACATATCATGATTCTTGTTGCATGCATGAGCTATATTGATGCATCATCCTGAGATCAATGTTCTATGCATAAGATGAAGCATGCTATCTGAAGTGAAGTGGTAATAAAAGTGTATGATAAAAATGAGGTACATTATAAATTTTTTTGTGGTTAGTCATTCACTCTAAAAGCTGAATGAAAGGAAGAATCCAATCTTATCGAAAAGAAAGCAACCATAAGTTATTTCTTTTTTTTTTTTTGGATTCACCCGTTACTGAGGGAATGTCATATGAAAGGAGGTGCACCGAGGCGATCTGTGGACCGATTGATCCTTTCTAACCACACATTGTGCATAGCATAGTTAACCAAATTTTGAGCCTACACTTACCTCTGATTTTTCGTTTTTCAAAACCACAATGTTTAGCTAAGGAGCCTATTTGATTCTAACATGAGGCTTTTACAAAGAGATGAGCCTTCATTTTTATCACAATCTCCTACCTAAGTCCCAAGCCCCATTACAACCTAAGGAAAGACCTAAAGATCCAAGGGATGATCTCTCACGATTAGTGGAGAGAAGATTTGAGAATAAGCTTATGGAGCCCTGGACTAAACTCTCGAGTCCATGGGAATGGATTGCTGGATAACATAGTAACCATGGGAACCATAAACTGGTTAACTATTGAGAGGCTACGGAAGTAAGAAAGGAGGAATACCCTATTGAAGCTACCTAGTGTAATAGCTAGGCACCTTGAATTTATTATTTATCCATATTATAAGCACCAAGTTGGGTCACAGGCATGCAACATGAATCATACTTGCATTTGAATAGAGGCTCTTGCTTGAGGACAAGCAAGGATTTAAGTTTGGGGGTAATTTGATTAATCAAATTTTCTGTTGGTTTTTACCAATATGTTTTACTGCTTTTCGAATGAATTTGGCTAGTTTAAGCCCATTTCACCTTTCAAATGCAGAATATTCACCAAACAAGCCCAAGGAGTGAGGATAAAGAAAATCAGGCTAGAAGAGGCTAAAACTAAACAATTTTGCACAATTTTTAATCAAAACTGCAGAGCCAGCGCCACACAACTTCACAGAGCAGAGCCGTGGTGCTACACATAGCATTCTAACAGGGAGAAAGGAGAATCCGCACCATAGCAGAGCTGGTTTGCGCCACATAGCGACAAGCAAAGGGCACAAGCGTTAGAAATTATGAAATGCTTTGAGGCCCTGACCTCAGATACCTTGAAGCCTTTGTGCTAGCGTGAGGCCCCTGCCTCACTAAGTCGTTGCTGGTCTGCACATGCTACACGAATGGGGGAATTAGCCTAGCGCCACAGGTCAGGATTCCGACGCCAGTGGCACTGCGCTCCAAAAGGGTGAAACAGTCAATGTTCACCCCCGGCTGCTTATAAATTGAAGGCAGATTGGAAATTGGATGGAGAGTTCGAAGAGTGGAGTAAAGTTTAGGAGTTAGAGCTGCAGCCTTTCAAACAGTCCAAAGCGATTTCAGGAAGGAGAGACCGGCCTGATGTGAGGAGTGTGAGTATCTGTGAGGACTGGTGTGAGGAGTTCAAGGGAGCTCTCTAGAGTGGAGGATACTCTGGATCATCCACTTAGAAGCCGAGGGAGAAGAGTCATCAGCGCATTTTAAGGGAAGGAAAGATCATCACATTTCTAGGTCTCACCTTGAGGAAGCTATCTCTCTTCGCTGTTTTTTTTATATAAATTTTGTGTATTTGTTGTTCTAGACATGGATCAGCTATTTGTATTGTGGAATTTATCCCTTTTTATCTCAATTCCTAGCTAAACCCCCTTGAGGGTGTGGATCTATTAGTGTTTATGCATCTTTAGTTCGATCGTTCCATGTTCAAGCATGATTATGCCACTGTATGTGTAGTTAGTGTTGGGCTTCACAATACATGGGTGATTGATCACCATCCGAGTGTTATCAAGGAACTACTCTTGATCTGGATAGAGTAGAGGGTAGTAGACAGATATTAGCTAGCGTAAGTTCACCTTATCCAAATAGTGGGAAAGGAGATGAATCAGTATCGTTTAGAGAGTTACTACCTTGCAAGGTCCGTAGGGTTGTGTGCAATGGGCCGGCCATCCTAACTCTCAGGGCATTGTATGACACCTAGGATAAGAAAGATGGCACATTTGTAATGCTAGCAATAGCAGGTTACACGTAAGTTTACCCTAGGATCCACTGGTGATCACAACACACTTGAGCAGAAATCAAAGTATAGATGTATAGCACATAGATACACCCCCCTCTTTGCTTCCATATAGTAAGACTCCTAGCTTTAATCTCTCTCTGTACTCCCAACCTTAGCAGATAGTTTGAGAGAAACAGACAACTTTATCTAAGACTATTTGGGTTCTAGATATAGAAATTAAGGGTAAGTTTGGTAATTCATTTAATTCCTCGTAGGATCAACCTGAACTCTCCAGATTTTATTACTTGAGAATATGTGTACTTGCACAAGCTGGGGCAATGCTTATTTGGTATTCCTGATATTGTTGACATTGCTATAGCAGTGATTCTCTGACTTAATTGCTGCACCGTGCACCCCTATCATTGCTCAACTGACATAAAGAAAATTCAAAACTGTATTATTCAGTATGGAAGGAAAAGACTGGTGAAGCTTCTCAAGTGAAGGATGCCCTAGATAAAGATGAAACAAATATAGAGACTTTGTGCTATGCTGGGGAACACCACTGTGAGGATTCTCCAGCATGTAGAAACCACTATTCTCACAGCCTGAACCAATCACCCTCTTTGTCTGCAAGTCCTGAAGGACACATCGAGAAGAGTGAAATACTATTGAAGAAGACAGGTCTCGCGTTGATTGACTTACAGATAATAGGTTAACTTGTAATTTCAGGACAAACAACACAAAATACAAAACGAGTGTAGGAGTAACTGAAAGACTTCTTTCACCAAGAATACTATTAATTGAACCATCTACCAAATTTACAATTTTCTATGAAGTGAGAGGCCGAAAAAAAGAAAATAAAGTGGAATTACCTGACATATGACTCGAAGAACCAGAATCAATGACTCACATGGGATACCTGAAATGTAGAAATACCTGAAGTAGTAGCAAAAGGCTTGCAGAGGGTTGACAAGGTACAACAGGAGAAAAAGAAGATGGGCCTGATTGGCCACACCCCACATGCTAAGAAGATTTGGACATGGCTTCCTGTATTGCTGCCACTATGTCTTGTACTTCAGGTGCGGATTCTATGCGGCCAATACTGTTTTCCCTTGCCCATTTACCAAATTTATCCCAACATTTCTCATACTCATGATTAGTCCTCCCACAATGGATCCTCTTACGATCGCATTTACCACCCTCATTATTTCCACTGCCTTTACCTCAACCAGTACCACAAATTCACACCAAGAAACTTAATTCGAGCACAAATCACACATAACATGCCTCATAAAATACCAACAAACCAATCACAGCACAATCTTCTTCATGTTTGTTGACGTTAACATGAACAATGATGAGGTCAGCACAGGAAAAAATATGGGATTTATGTACCTGGTTGTTCTGAAAAGATCCAAAACTACTTGGAGATGTAGAATAGTGATTTCTACAAACTTAGGTAACCTATAAAGAGCTTGCCCAAACCTCGAGTGAGTAAAAAGAGTCTTTTCATGCAATTGGCATCAACAGCAGCAGCAGGAATGTAGTGATTCAGGAACAACAAAAAACCCTTTTTGAGGGCACAAAAATGTGCATCTAGCAATCACACATAAATTTAGACTATTAGCCTTCTGACAATGGTTGAATAAAGAGAAAAAAATGAGTCTTTAGCTTGCAACCAGAATCTAAGCCTGCGGCACAACCTCCATTACTTCAATTGCTGATTTAGAAATACGAGATTTCAAGAAGGAACTAGAATACACTCTCACGATCTAATGCCCTGTGAAATTTAGAGGAAAAAGAAGAAGAAAGCGAAGGAGAGAGCGCGAGGAAGAACACTGAAGCAAGAGAAAGGGTAGTGAAGTCTGTGTAAAGACTCATGACCCTAATTGCATTAAAATAGACTGTTGCTACACAGAATAACAAGTACGCCTCTGTGTGGTTTATTGAATAAAATAAATAGAAATAAAGCACTAACACATGTGCTGATACTAAAATTAATAAACAACACTTAAGTCTAATATAGACTAACTTGAGACTACTCATCACTGTCCAAAATACCCCTTACTCATAACAAGAAGGAAGGACTCCGGATGTGTACTTTGGAGTTGCATTCCTTCGCTTCCCTCCTCAAGGCAACTCACACCCAACACCAATTTTTTGTATAAAATGCAAATGGTGATTAAAGTTATTTGTTTGGTTCCTATGCTCCCCTTGTGGATAACAAACTTTACAACAAGTGGTCCTATTTTCAGTCATCGTTTCTTTTGTAACAAACATGCTTTTAAACCTGTAGAAATAATCTTATACAAACACCTTCATGTTTTATACCTCTCAATAAATAACTTTACTCTAATATAAGATATGTGTTCTGATTCCCTCTATTCTGTATTATGTACAGAAGGAGACAACAATGATGGTCAAATAATTCAACAGAGAAGTATTTAATCAATATTCCGTTTGCTAGCTCTTGCTTGACATGTCTCAGAATACGCGATATTGGATTCTGAGGTGAGGGAACTTCAAACCTATTTACTTGTTTCTTTCATAACACTCATCATTGATCAACCTAACGGCCATGATGGTATGGATTGGGTGGTAGAGACAATTCCAACCTTTGTGTTCCTGAATAAGGGAATGGTTGGGTACAGGGTTGTGGGTGCAAAGAGGAACTACAAGAGATGACTCCAAAGTGCTTGACCAATTGATGTTTTGTTGTTTTCTTTGTGAACTTTAGCAGAATAGAAGAAGTGAGAGAGAAAGAGAGAGTGTGAAAGAGACAATGGAGAGAAGGGGTTGTAAAATCTGTCTAGACTAACAGCCCTAATTATATTAATAAAGGCTGCAGTTACATCAAATTACAAGAATGCCACTAAGTGACTTATTAAATAAAATAAGACAAACTAAGGCACTAACACGTGTGCCACAATTGGAGGAATAAATAGCAATGAAATAAAGATTAATTCGTTATTGTATTATGACCAAAATACCCCTGACTCGTAACAGGGTGTAATGACCACTATACCCCTGATTTGTAACACCTCCTCAAGCTGGAGCGTAGATATCATATAGACCCAGCTTGGAGAGAAAATACTCAAATTCCTTTCCTCTAAGTCCTTTAGTAAACAGATCAGCTAGTTGGTCCTAAGAGTTAACATATAGAGTGACTACCTTGCCTTGTAGGATTGTATATCAATTAAAGTGACAATCCACCTTTAGAAGCTTTGATCTATCATGAAACATATAGCATACTTCCTCTGCAACATAATTATTTACACCCCTTATTTCAGGACACTTCAATGCCCAAGAAGTACCGTAAGAGACCAAGATCCTTAATTTTTCCAACAAATACTTTTTAACCGAGGACGCCCACAACTGATACTTCTTACCATTCTATTTTGAAAGAGTAATCTAAATTTAATCCATAGTAAAAATTGTAACACTGACAGAGATAGTAGAATTACATAAACCAGTAGTAGACATGATGGAATAGCAAAAGAAAAATATCCACCAGATCAAATTACTTACGAATTCAGCAGCAAACAATATTTTGGATGGTCTGGAAAAGTTCAAAAACGACTTTTAGCCCAGAAAATTGCAGAATTTTAGAACCAGCTTGAATCCGAGAGTTAATAGAAAAACAATAGTTTAGCAGTAGCAGCAGATACAGAGCCCTACTGCCCAACAACAGCAAAAAAAAACTCCTCTTTGGAGCAGCACCATGCGTGTAGAACACATTAACAACAGTGCAACGATCACCTTTTTGGTAGTACTAACTAGACAGCCAAATCTATCTCCATAGTATGAAATTTAGAGCAGAAAGGTTGTTGACATCAGTCCTAAGTGTGATGATGTCAGCCCTAAATTGAGAAGAACACATATGAATGATTTCAAACAGCTTGCAAATCTTTCCAAAGGCCAATTAACACCTATGCAGGTCTAGCACAGTTCCCAAGAAAAATATAAAATTGGATTTTGATTAGTCAATGATGACAGTAGGACAAGAAACAAAAGAAACCTCAACGCAGCCCAACCAAACTAGAATCCAATCAATTTTCACAGAAATTACACACCAATATTGATGCTGATGTCAGCCTTAATATGATGACATCAACACAACACAGTCAGAAAGAACACAACTTTATGCTTCTAAAACCCTAGGAGAAGCCTCTGACACCTAGAATACACTTTTCTGCAGGCTTTGGAGAGTTAAAACAGTGTTGCATGATTACCAAAGCAGTAAAAGTTGAGTCTTTTCACGCAATAATATGGCAGTAGCGTCAATAGTACGAGTCCAGCGACTCAACAGCAACAAAAACCCTTTTTAAGGGCAGTAGGTCGTGAATCTAGCACTTTCACATGAGTTTAGACCATTTGCCTTTCGGCAATGCCAAAAGATAAAGAAAATTGAATCTTTAGCTTGCGACCACACAATTGATGATGTCAGCAACAACAACAACACGGTTCCAACAATTCAATAACTGTAAAAAAAAACCCCTTTTTGAGGGCACAAAGATGTGCATCTGGCTCTTAAACACTAGTACGACCCATAGCTTACAACCATGGCAGGGAAAAAAGAAGAAAAATAGATTCTTTTTTTATTAGCCCAGCACCACAATTTTATTCCAGCTATCAAACTTTCACAACAAAGCCTAGAGGAAGAAGATCCCATAACTTGTGTAAATGACGAGTCGTCACTCACAAACCGCTCTAATACCATGTTAATTTTAGAAGAAGAGCAGAATAAGTGAGAAAAAAGTGAGAGTGGGAAGGAGACAATGGAGAGAAGGGTTGTGCAGTCTATCTAGACTCACATACCTAATTGTATTAATAAAGGCTGAAGTTACATCAAATTACAAGAATGCCAATAAGTGGCTTATTAAATAAAATAAGACATACTAAGACACTAACACATGTGCCACTATAGGAGGAACAAATAAAACTTAAATTAATATTACTTCATTACTGTATTATAACCAAAATGCCCCAGATTTGTAACATTATTCCAACACCAACTCCATGAGTTTGTTTTACACTCATATGCACAGAGTTTTATGAGATCTTCCAATACACGAAGAACTGTATTAGATTGAGATTTAATTGCCATATAAGTAGCCTTGCTTGTCAACTTTCTGTTGGTCTTGAAATCTATATTACTGCAAAAATTAAGGTTCTAAATGCATGATGTAGTGGACATTCTAATTTGGATTGCGATCTCTTAAGACCATATAGGATGCGAAAGGAACTCTTTGGAAAGAAAAAAAAGAAATCATTACTTACATCCAGATTTCCTCCCTTAAAACAATAACAAGCTTATTGTTCTAACTCCCCTACAGTATTTCCTTGAGACTATTTATAGTTTGCTCAATTGCATACTATACACTAAACTTTCAAATAGTGAGTTATCATTTACTTGTCTATTGGGCCAGTGAATGATGTTGGGCCCAGGTCACTTAAAGTTTATAAGAGGCGTCATAAGGCATAAGGGATGTTCTGGTCATGTAAAATTATTTTTGGTTATGTATAAATTAGGACTCGATGGGGGAGGATGTGGGTATGCAAAATTAGGAATTATTATTACACTAGTTGATTAGAGTAATTGGGAGAATTGACTTCCTCTCGAAAGTAAGACAAACTACTTGTAATTCAGTCTTTATCAATAAATATTTGATTTTTCTTCACCAATTGTATTTGGATTCTATCAAATTGGTATCAAAGCGAGTTCCTAGGAAGATGGCAGTGAAAAAAGCCGACGCCTTGGGAGAGAAATTGGAGTCGGAAGTAGCGTCGGTCAAGACTGCGATGGAGGGGTTGGATGGACGATTCACGGTGATAGAGAAGTCTGTAGATGAACAATTTTATTCTATTTGACACGATAATATAGAGTGTGACAAATCTACAGATGAAAGCACCTTTGCCGACAATTCTGCAGACGTTGGGACAGTAGAAAATGGAAATTTCCATGTTTCCCAACAAATCGGACACACCAGGGAGACGTGCAGGCAACAAAACAATGAGAGAGGGACATGGGAAAGAAGGTCTCTAGCCTAAGATCCTTCGTACAGGGCCGTGCAACATGGAAGAGGGGCCAGGTGCAGGCTGAGGTTTGGCCGCCAACCAGTGGAAGCGGTGCAACCGTGGCCACTGGGACACGAACAAGGAGGAGATGCCACCTGAGCACGGTGATTTTGAACCAAGTTATGGGCCTTACAGGGTGGGACATCGCTCAAATCAGAATGTTTTGATGACGGGTATGGTCCGAATCGGAAGTAATCTGCCGCTAGGAGTAATCGAATGGAAAAGACAGTTGGGGTTGGGTGAACGGGATGGACACGATTTTTGCAGTGATGAAAATCATGGAGGTCGTGATAGTTATCATGACGGACAGGGGTGGGGCCACCATCCATGTGCTATGGGGGATTTGGAGGACAAAAAGCTATACAAGGGCTTGATTCCAGGACTAGGAAGTTGAAAATGCGAATATTTAAAGGGATGACACTTATTGGTAGCTATATAGAATCGAGCGCTATTTCACGGTGAATGGGTTAACGGGAACAGAAACTGAGTGCAGAGGCTCTCTGTCTCGAAGGGAAGGCGTTAGTTTGGTTTCGGTGGCACGAACAGAAGCTACACCTCAGATCATAATGCGAATTTACAGAGTGGTTATTAGAGAAATTTTGGGAGGTCGATGAAGGAGATTTACAGGAGCAATTATAGGCTCTAAATCAGGATGGTTTCGTGCTTTAGTATCGAGAACTATTTGAATTATTGTTGGGACGACTAACGGGGATCCTAGAATCAGTGTTACAAGGAAATTTCAGAAAGGGCTGAAACCAGAAATTTGGGTCGTTGTACCACTGTGGAATCTAAGGGGATTGAGTGATACTATGGAATTAGTTCAGATGATCAAAGAGAAGAATAAGGCAGAACAGTCTAGTAAGACTATATTTGGTGGAAGTACGAGTCGTACTAGTTTCACCAGGGGAGAATCCAAAACCCAATCAATGGGAATGGTTTGGGGGATTAATTTAATTGATTGGATACCCGAGAACCATAATATTTAAAAGGAACAGCTTCAGAAAGAGGCCAGCAAGGACAAGTCGGGAACTAGAGTGGGAGGGACTTTAAAATGCCTAACTGAGTCCGAAATTCAGAACAAGATAACCAAGGTGCTCTATTTTCGCTGCGGCAAGATTTATTCTCTCGGACACAGATGCAAAGATAATTCATTGCAAGTATTTTCCTTTTGTTATGAGGAGGGCAGCGAAGGGGAGATTGAGCCAGATGAGGAGACGGAGGAGCACCCCCACTTGACCTGGTGGAAGTGTCCCTAAATTCAATAATTGGATTCACTCCAAATCATTCCATGAAACTGAAGGGCAGTATAGGCGACCATGAGGTGGTGTTAGTTGATAGTGGGGCTACCCACAATTTTATTTCTAATAGAGTAGTGGAGAGGTTGGATCTTCAGCTCACTGACACTGGTTGTTTGGGTGTGATGATGGAAACTAGAGTAGTCGAGAAAAGTTGGGGAATTTGCCATAGACTGTTGCCGGCATTATAGGGGATGCAAGTAATAGATGATTTTCTTCCATTAGATTTGGGGAATACGGATGTGATACTGGGTATGAGGTAATTGTAATCGTTGGGATAAATGAAAGTAAATTGGAAATTGTTTACTATGAGTTTTCAAGTTAGGGAACGCACAGTTATCTTGAAAAGGGGATCCGAGTTTGTGTCAAACCTTGGTCTCCCTCAAAACCATGGTAAAGACAATTCAAGAAACAGGGCAGGGATTTTTGGTTGAGTTGAACAGATTGAGACTCGCACCACCACCGGCTGCGGATCCACTTCCCTCGCTGGTTCAATCACTTTTGGTACATTTTACTGATGTTTTTTAGATGCCCCACAGCTAGCCACTGCAACAGGACCACGAGCATGCCATAATTTTATGGGATGGCGCCTCCCTGGTAAGTGTTTGACCTTATCGTTATCTGTAGGTACAGAAGGAAGAAATAGATATTTTGGTTAGGGACATATCGGTAGCAGGAAGTATTTGGGTCAGCGTGAGTCCATTCTCGAATCCAATTCTATTGGTGAAGAAGAAGGATGGCAGTTGATGATTTTATATCAATTATCGAGCACCTAATAAAGAGAGTTCCAGATAAATTCCCTATTCTGGTCATCGATGAGCTCTTAGATGATTTCCATGGGGCGACGGTATTTCCCAAAATTGATTTGATAGTGGGTTATCATCAAATTCGGATGCAACCAGAGGATGTGAATAAGGCGGTTTTCCAGATGCATGAGGGACACTATGAATCCTTGGTCAAGGCATTTAGGTTGACAAATGCTCCATCCACATTTCAGTCTCTCGTGAATAATGTATTTCGTCACTTTTTACGCAAGTTCGTGTTGTTTTTCTTTGATGACATTTTGGTGTATAGTCGTACACTAGATGAAATTGTGCTGCATTTGGAGTTGGTTTTAACAGAATTACACAGGCAGAAATTGTTTGCCAACAGAAAAAAAAATGTTTATTTGCTGCTCTGCGGGTTGAGTACTTGGGGCATATAGTTTCAGAGGATGGTGTTTCAGCAGACCAATCAAAGATTGTGGCAATGTTAGAGTGGCCATTACCAAATACATTAAAAGAGTTAAGGCGTTTTCTCGGGTTAACAGGGTATTGCAGGAAATTTGTCAAAGGTATAGTTCTATTGTGTGGCCACTAATAGAGCGGTTAAAGAAAGATAATTTTCAGTGGGGTGATCAGGTGACACAGCTTCTAAGAAGCTTAAACGAGCAATGACTACAGTCCCAGTGTTGGCACTTCAAGATTTCAGCCAACCTTTTGTTGTGGAAACCAATGCTTCTAGTTATGGTTTAGGGGCAGTGTTTATGCAGCACAAGCGACCCATCGCTTACTTTAGTCAAGTCTATGAGAGCGAACTGATGGCCATTGTTTTGGCTATATAGAAATGGTGCTCTTATCTTCTTGGGCAGCTATTCATTGTCAGAACCAATCAAAGGAGCCTCAAGTTTTTATTGGAGCAAAGATTAGTCACGGAAGAAACTTATTTGCGTTGTCAACCGAAACGTTGAAACTTATTTACATTGTTTTGTTTCCGATACTCCAAAGAAGTGAGTGCAATGGTTAGCTTGGGCTGAGTACTGGTATATTACATCATATCATACTGCAGCCCGTACAACTCCGTTTAAAATTCTTTACGGACGTGTTCCTCCACACTTGCTGCACTATGGGCATAGCTCTACTGCAATTTCCCAGGTTGACCAGCATTTCCTGGAGTGTGATGATCTGTTGGCTGAATTGAAAAAACACCTCTCTTAAGCACAGAAAATTATGAAGAAACAGATGGATGTCAGTTGACGGGATATCCAATTTATGGTGGGCGACCGGGTGTATTTGAAGTGGCGGCCCTATCAGCTAAAGATGCTTGCACACCGACGTTACGAGAAGTTGTCACCTTGGTATTTGGTCCTTTCGAGATTGTGCAGTGCATTGGTGAAGTGGTCTATCGTTTGCAATTGCCACCACACTCAGCGATTCATCCAGTCTTCCATGTCTCTCGGTTGAGGCTGCTATTGGTGGCCAGGTGTTTTCTTCATCACTTCCTACCGCTCTTACCGAGGATACGGAGGTGATATTGCAGCCAAAGGCAGTGGCAGGTATTTGTCATGGTGCATGGGAACCATATACGGAGTTACAACAACAATTTCCGGAGTTCTACCTTGAGGATAAAGTGTCTTTGTGGGAGGGGAGTAATGTTTGGCCTGAGAATGTTGTTGGGCCCACATCAAAAATTTTATAACGGGCGTCATAAGGCAACAAGGGTGTTCTGGTCATTTAATATTGTTTTAGGTTAAGAATTAATAGGAGTCAATGGGAGAGGATGAGGGTATACAAAATTAGGAGTTATTATTACTCTACTCGATTAGAGTAATTTAGAGAGTGAGCTTCCTCTTGAAAGTTAGCTAAACTACTTATAATTCAGTCTTTATCAATAAATATTCGATTTTTCTTCCCCAATTCGATTCGGGTTCTATCATTATCATCTTTGTGGTTTGGTAGATGAATGTTTCTTTTTATATAGCAATATTGAATGTGTATTATGGTATTTGATATGAAAGAGTGATTGCGAGGCTAAATGGTAAGGCTCTAGTTTGACTGGAAAATTTGAATTCGGGTCCCAGCAGTCGAGGGGCAACTTTGTGAAATTGTTTTTATTTTTAGTTACTGCAGTAACTACTTATTTTGAAGGTAGATTTCTTTTTAATATTAAAGTCACTATATAGCGGATTACATTATTGTTATGATCGATTTATTTTGCCCCTTGCCATTGATAATTCAGTCTTTAAATTCAATTAGGTTCCTATACATGACCAAGAATTTCAATGGAAAATGGAAAAACTAGCATCCACTAAATTTTATATGAGAAACTCCTCAATGTACGCATCTCTTAGCTAGAAATTGCATGCATTATCAGATTGTGTTTAAGTATAAGTTTCTATCTATTATATTCATTAATAGATGCTTATTTTTGAAAGTTGCAGGGAGCCTTTTCCTTTATTTATGATAAGGAAAGGAAGCTTTATAGGGAGTGACGTAGCACAAGGTCTTAAGACCTCTGCTAGGCGCCGAAATAGGACTCTACAGTCCTAATCAGAGTAGAATTAGGAGAGTATTTTCTTATTTATCTTTGAGACAGTGTTTTAGTTGGATTAAAAGTGTTATTAGGGTTTAATTAGGCTATAAATAGGCCATGTATATTGTAAAACGGACGACTTGATTTTTATTGTATAGTGAAACCTCTTTCTTCCTCTTTTCACCCTATTTATTCTCTCACATTCTCTCCCTTCGTCTCTGCCCTATTCCGTTCTACATCAATTTGCAATCAGAGCCGGGTTAATGTCATCTGACCTATACCCAATCTCGCCAACAACTGAGACAAAAATGCAAAGAAGAAGAAGATAGAAAGTTAGAACTCATTGTAGAAGCCTTCGTCGTCTCTGCCTTCGTCGTCGCAAGCCCGCCCACTGTCTCCGCCTCCTCGCCCGCTGCCGCTGTGAGCCGTCGTGAGCCGTCACCGCCGTCGCCGTCACGAGCAGTCGTCGCCGTCGTATCCGTCGCTGCCTCCGACCTCACCCTCTCCTTCCTCTCGAGACTTAGCTCCCGATTAAATCGAGAGCTCGACTTAGGTTTTGTGTTCGGGTCAAGATAGCCAGCTCGCTTTAATTCGGCCGGTTCACTTCAACTCGGCCGGTTCGCTTCAACTCGGCCGGTTCACTTCAACTCGGCCGGTTCGCTTCAACTCGGCTGGTTCACTTCAACTCAGCCAGTTCGATTCATCACATTGCGGGTTGGGTCAACACAGTCCGGCTCCATTCAAGTTGGTTCAACGGTGAACTCGGTGTAAATCGGTATGTTGTATCTTTGCCCTTTTAAGTATAGTCTGGTAGTTTAATTAGGAAGTTCAAATTTTTGTTTGGTTGGATCTGAATTCGAACGCATTTTTTTTCTACCTCCTCTGAAATTTTGAGCCAGTCAAAAAAAAGTACATTCTTCAAAGTTTTTTGTTCGAGTAATTTCTGCTAACGTGATATATTGTCCATTAAATTATTTAGGAAATATTCTGTCAAAAAGACTCAAGAGTCTAAGGAATTTTCTTAGTTTAATTTCTTGGTACAGTTGTTCACATTCAGTGGGAAAAAAACTCTAATTTCCAACCAATTGTGAATTTCTTTTCTTACTTTATGTGTTAGCAGAAATTTTATATTTTTTTTACTCTGTTATTTTAGTTCTCTCAGCATTTTGTTATACTTGTTCTCTTTTCTTCCCATCGTGGCCATGAAAGACCTTGAAGCCAAATACAATACCTTTGAAGAAAAACACAATAACCTTGAAAAAAGAGTGACCACCAGTGAGGCCAATATGTCCAACCTCCAGAACCAGCTTGACCAACTCGCCCAAACAGTTGCACAATTTACCAACTCGGTTAACCGCTTCCATGATGATTATGTGACCACTCAAAGAAATCCTGAAAAACAGCCATTGAGGGAACCTAGTTGGGAACCGATTAGGGGACAAAGCTCTGTAGTGTCACCTTCCTACAAGAATAACCGAACACACACGACAGGTTTCTTGTCACAACCAACACCTTTGACCGACCAACAACCTACTGCTGAGGACCTCTTCTCTGATGAAGAATACTCACAACCCCCCATACCTACTCGACAAGGTCACAGAGCTACAGGTAGGCATAGTACCCATATGGATCGTCCTAGGTACCCTCATGATGAAGTAGTTAACATGTCTAGGAGGGTCAAGGTAGATGCCCCTGAGTTCGATGGAAAATTAGATCCCAGTGTATTTTCTTGATTGGTTATACAACATGAATGATTATGTTGACTGGTACCAAATGAACGATGTTCAACGTATTCGCTTCACGAAGATGAAGTTGGTAGGGTCCGCCAAACGTTATTGGCAAACTGTTCAGCGTAACACTTGGGCTGAGATGACAGAAAATTTGAAAGAAAAATATCTCCCTCCTTACTACAAATACCAGTTGTTCAACCAATTATTAAACCATAGGCAAGGATCGTCTAGTGTAGACAATTACATTGCCAAATTTGAGGAACTGTTATTAAGGAGTGACATCAATGAGGATCCGAGATTCACTGTGTCTAGGTTTTTTAATGGGTTACGAGCGGATATCAAACGAGAGGTTACTATCCATGCCCCAGACTCGTTAGAGGAGGCATATCATAAAGCCCTCGAGTTTGAGAAGTACCTTCAATACCTTTCTCAAAGGCGTGCTTTTATCTCGTCCAATGATCTTCGTCAAGGTCAGGTGACCCCTTCGTCTAGGTTGACCCCTCGACCACTGTCCTCTTTCCCGCGGGCCTCCACAACTCCTAGTTCTGCACTTCTTCCTAGTGAAAACAAGGTTCCTCAATATTCATACTCTGCTCCCCGGAATGCCATAGAGTGTCATTATTGTTATGCAAAAGGCCATATTGCTTCTCGTTGTCCAAATCGCACGTTAGCAATGGAACGTGTTGATGAACCTGCCCTTGAGGGCAATTCTGAAATTGTTGCCATTACTCCCATGGAGGATCACGACTATGACAATGACTTACTTGATTATGATCCTCCTATTGACCCACACCATGTTTCTGCTTTCATGAGATGCATCTTATCTACCCCAGCTCCACCTGACACTTGGAAGCGCACTAGCATATTTCACACTATTATTCCACTGAAAAACAAATCCTATAAAATTGTTATTGATGGGGATAGTACCATGAATGTAGTTTCTAGGACAGCTCTAGCTCGGTTCAACTTTCATACGGAACCCCACCCACATTTTTTCCGAGTTACCTGGGTAGATAAAACTTCTCTCCGTGTTACAGAACGTTGTCTAGTACCCCTTCAAATTGGGCACTATTTGGAGGATCTGTATTGTGATGTCTTACCTATGGATGTTGCTCACATTTTGCTAGGTCGACCTTGGCTGTACGATCATGATGTTAAGCACTTTGGCAGAGAAAACACCCTCATTTAGTCATGGCACAAAAACTGTTTTACTTCACCCTACCAAACCTACCCCTGCACAAAAGTTTGTTTCCACTTCTCCTACCACTGTCCCTGCTACCCGCTTGCAAATATTATCTCCTAAACAATTTGCGCAGGTGGGAACCAAATCTGGTCTAATCTTTGCACTAGTACACAAGGACAGTTTTCGCTTCCTGACAGATGCTCCCATCCACAGCCGTGTTCACCCACTATTGACAGAGTTTCAGGAAGTCATGCTCAAAGAACTCCCGAATGAGTTACCCCCATGAGAGACATCCAGCATGCCATTGACCTCACCCCAGGTGCCCAATTGCCTAATCTTCCACATTACAGAATGAACCCCACTGAGCGAGATGAGTTGAATAGGCAAATAGAGGGTTTGCTACAGAAAGGTTTTATCCGTCATAGCCTAAATCCTTGTGCCGCTCCTGTTTTGTTAACCCCCAAGAAAAATGGATCATGGCGTATGTGTGTGGACAGTCGAGCTATAAATAAGATCACCGTGAAATATCAATTTCCCATCCCACGGTTAGACGATATGCTCGATGACCTAGCCGGTGCTCAGGTGTTCTCCAAGATAGATCTACAGAGTGGATACCATCAAATTAGAATTCGTCCAAGAGATGAGTGGAAAAATGCCTTTAAAACTCATGATGGGTTGTATGAATAGGTGGTAATGCCTTTTGATATGTCTAATGCCCCAAGTACCTTCATGAGAGTCATGACCAACATTTTTTGACCTTTCATTGGCAAATTCCTTGTGGTCTACTTTGATGACATTCTGATTTACAACACATCTGAGAGGCAACATTTAGACCATCTTCGTCAAGTCTTGACTACCTTAAGAGCCGCAAAATTATATGCCAACCTCGAGAAATGCGCCTTTGAGCAAACTCAAGTCCTCTTTCTTGGCTACATTCTCTTGTCTCAAGGAATTACGGCTGACCCTGATAAACTCAAGGCTATTCGAAAGTGGCCCAAACCAACTACTCTAGCCTCTTTTTATCGTTGATTCATTAGAGGGTTTAGCACTATCACTGCCCCAATCACAGAGTACCTGAAAAATGGTGAATTCAAATGGACAATTGCTGCCCATAAGGCTGTCCTTACTATTAAGGACAAACTCACTACTGCCCCATTGTTGCGTCACCCGGATTTATCTAAAATTTTTGAAGTTACTTGTGAGGAATCGATGGCGTTCTCAGTCAAGAAGGTCATCCTGTAGCATACTTCAGTGAGAAACTTAATGATGCCAAACAAAACTACTCTACTTATCATAAAGAATTTTATGCGGCAGTTCAATCTCTCTGTCACTGGCGCTACTATCTTTTGCCCAAAGAATTTGTACTTTACTCTGACCATCAAGCCCTCCGATACTTGAACTCCCGAGCAATTTAAGTGCGAGACATGCCAAGTGGGTTGAGTTTCTTCAAGATTTTACCTTTGTCCTTAAGCATTGTGCGGGTCAGGATAATAAAGTTGTTGATGCTCTTAGTCGAATATCCCTTGTTCTCCATTCCATGACCACTCATGTGACCGGGTTTGAGCGTAACAGTGCTGAATACCCTAGTTGTCCTGACTTTGGTTTGATTTTTAGTGACCTCAGCGATTTCCCTCCCGACAGCATGTGGGCTTTCTATTACATGATGGTTACCTCTTTAAGGGTACCCATTTGTGTGTTCCTCGTTCATCCCTCCGAGATTTCTTGGTGTGGGAGTTACATGCAGGAGGCCTGGCTGGCCACTTTGGTCGAGATAAGACCATTGCCTTAGTCGAGGATCATTTTTACTGGCCTTCTCTGAAAAGGATGTTGCTCGAATTGTCTCTCAGTGTCGTACCTCTTAATTAAGCAAAACTCGGAAACAAAACACCGGCTTATATACTCCACTTCCTCTTCCACACTCGCCCTGGCGTGATCTTAGTATGGATTTTGTCTTAGGCTTGCCACGGACTGTTACAAAACATGATGCTACTTTTGTAGTGGTTGATCGATTCTCTAAAATGGCTCAATTCATTCCCTGTTATAGGACTACTGATGCATCCTATATAGCTAAACTGTTCTTTAGGGAGATTGTGCGCTTACATGGCCTGCCTTCTACTATAGTGTCTGACCGCGATGTTAAGTTTGTCAGTTACTTTTGGAAGACCCTTTGGAAATTATTTGGTACCACATTAAAGTTTTCCGCTGCTTTTCATCCACAGACTGATGGTCAAACGGAGGTGGTTAACCGTAGTTTGGGGGATTTGCTTTGTTGTTTGGTTGGGGACAAACCTGGGACATGAGATGTCATTTTACCCATTACTGAATTTTCTTACAATAATTCTATCAATCGCACCACTGGTAAAAGCCCTTTCGAAATTGTGTATGGCCTATCACCCAAACAACCTCTTGACCTTATTCCCCTACCCACTGCCTATCGGCCTTCTGAATCTACCCACACTTTTGCGGAACACATCCATTACCTACATGCTGAGATAAAACGAAAAATTGCTATGAGTAATAAAAATTATAAGCTTTCTGCTGATACACATCATAGGTTTAAGGAATTTTAGATTGGTGAGTATGTTATGGCTCGTCTTAACCCTTTCCCGTTTTCCACCAAATGCCATAAAGAAACTTCATGCCCGATCCATTGGCCCTTTTGCAATTACTCATCGTCTCGGATCCAATGCAAATGTCCTTGATTTACCTCCTGATTTGTCTATCAGTCCTATATTCAATGTGGCAGATTTATTTGCTTACCGAGGAACATTTGAGCCTCTTGTGTTGCCTTCTTCTATGGTTGCAGGTCCATCTTCCGTTTTAGTTCCCTGATTGCCTACACAGACTATTGCTCCGCGAGATGTGATTGTGGATGTCCTTGAAGATAAGTACGTTACATCGGTGACTGGGGGTGATTGCCAATTCCTTGTGCGTTGGAAAGATCGTTCTTCTTCTGATGATACTTGGATTACTGAAGACGAACTGCGTCAGCTCACCCCTGCCTTGTTGGATTCTTATTTGCAGTTTAACTCCCCGGAGTTGAGTTCTTCTCCACTGGGAGGGAATAACGTAGCACAAGGTCTTAAGACCTATGCTAGGCGCCGAAATAGGACTCTACAGTCCTAATCAGAGTAGAATTAGGAGAGTATTTTTTTATTTATCCTTGAGACAGTGTTTTAGTAGGATTCAAAGTGTTATTAGGGTTTAATTAGCCTATAAATAGGCCATGTATATTGTAAAAAGGACAACTTGATTTTTATTGAATAGTGAAACCTCTTTCTTCCTCTTTTCACCCTATTTCTTCTCTCATATTCTCTCCCTTCGTCTCTGCCCTATTCCGTTCTACATCAGGGAGATTGTGTTTTCTTTCTATTTTAAAATCTTATTGCACTTGGTTCGGTTAACCCTCTTCATTTGGAGGCTATTGCAATCCTTGTTTCTCCTTCAGAATCAAGAACTTTGGGAGTAAATTGCATTCTGCCAGTCTTAGGTGTTTCTGTCCAAACAAGGAAGAACTCAGGGTGAGTGTACATTAAGTTTCAATCCTTCACTTGCCCTCCTCAAGGCAGCTCACTCCCTGGGCCGAATTTTCGTATAAAAGCAATTGGTGATTGGAGTTATTGGTTTGGTTCCTGTGTTGCCCTTGTGGAAACTTTACAATAAGTGGCCTTATTTTCACACGTCATTTTCCTGTAATAAAAATGCTTTTATCCCTGTAAAAGTAATCCTATGCCAAACCCCTACCAGTTTTAAACCACTCAACAAATAACTCAGCTCTAATAAAAGAAATCCAGAGAAAATCACTAAAATTGTCAAGTAATTGTTTTGGTAACATTCAGAAATTTTGTCACTTCATCAAAATCTAAGAATTTCTTTACAGAATATCCATTGTGAGTATACAAAAAATCAGTGTAAATATACAAAAAATCTGCCCATAGTATATCTCTTATACGTTTTTGTGCAAAAGTAGTTTCTTACACCAACTATATCGTCTGCACACAAAATCCAACTGCAATTCACAACTTTCCTGGAGGAATATCCAATGACAGCTTTACCTGCAAAAAAACTTTAAAAAGTAACAAAGTGTAACTCATTACTATAAACAAGTAAATGAAAATCCAAGAGCATCACATGGAAAATTATCAACTCGCAGAAAAAGACTACCTAATATTGTACCTGGAGTTGCATCTATACAAGACACATGAATTGGCAAGACATGATTTATGTAGCTCAAACGATGCTCTGCATATTAGAAGCAATCTTATTTAGACAAGATTCCCTGAAGAATAGAAATCCTTATATGGCTTATAGCTACTCAGCCATTTTGAATACTGTTTCTTTACACACTTGAATAACTTAAGCTCCTTCGGGGAAATCCATTGGTTTGAAGAATCAAAGCTCAATTCTATTGCACAGAGATCATCAAACATATCCAATCCAGCATGTTTTTTCTGACCATTTGAAGAGTTCTTTTTCTGGTTATCGGAAATGAGTGTAACAAACTTCTTCTCATTCAAACAAGTTTCTTGCCTTTGATAGCCAGCTTTTTCTTTCTCAGCATTACCATCAAAATTCATTTGGGATTCACGAATTAATAAGGTTTGTCCTTCTTGTGTCATTTGCAAAAATGAACCTCCCTTGGAGAAAGAGACGTTACTATTCCAACGATGAAACACTTTGTCAACTGTACTAGCAACTGTATTGCAAACTTTGTCTACTTCTTCCTTGATATCAGAATTGTAGTTATCTTGACCAATACGCTGAAGGGTATATAATAAAGGAAGAGGGCACACCAGCCCCACGATATCATTATAAGACGGCTTTTCTCTTGAGTATTCATCATTTTCCTGTTCAAAAAATTCTTTTAAAGATTTCTCGCTTTTCCTAGAAGGTTTTCTCAAATATAACAGTGAACTCTGTGTGGACTCCCATCTAGGAGCATTTAGTTGGAGTTCTAATTGGCCCATCTTCTTTTGCTTCCCATTAAGATCTGAGTGTCTAACAAAAGCCAACTGCTTAAGCTCGAATGGCAAACCGGTCTATATTCTCCTATATGCAATCTCATGAAAGCTAATGGGAAAAGTTATTTCATGTTTAATATCAGAGAGCAAGTGAGGACCTACTTTGTGAAGCTCGTTGAGTCTTGAAAGAATCCAATGGCACTTCCTGACAATTGGATATACCTCTTATTGAAGATCCTTCAGCATGCATCTTTGAAGTAAGCACATAAGCAAGCTTGCCATTCAAATAGCAAAGAAGATAATCCAACTGTAGACATTTAAATTTGAAAGAGAAGTCGGGTGCATCGTTTGGAGAGGACAAAGTTGAATCAATACAACATGATTGGGAAAATTCTCTGCATTCTGATTTCATAACAGGAAAGTTCCATGAGGCTTTATAAATCTGCGACTCAACTCTTCCCAATGAGATAAGCCTAATCTACGTGAAACCACCAAGACCATTCAATTCATAACCGTTCTCCCAAAGATAATTGGAAAGAATAAAAAATCCCAAAACTTTTTCTTTCTTCTGCGAAGGCAGACCCCAAGCATAATAGGGATGACCCAAGTTGTTATATTTTGAAGCTACTGAAGCATCTGAAGACAACAAAGGTCCATAGAAATACACATTGAATTCAGAATTCCAAAAAGATCCTAGCAATATAACAAACCCTGATTCAGAAACCCTGCTGAATTCACTGTTTTTTAATGAAGGCCTCAATTCTGATAATTTGAACATTTGAATGATGGAAGGATCATCTAAGTCATGGTCCCATTGTAATATAGGAATTAACGGCTGTCTGATGTCAACAAGGTACAAATGATACTTTGTAGCCACCGAAAATAAAAACTCATCAAATTTTGCTCTACAAAATGAAATAAAACAGTCTACTTTCAAGCAGTTCCTAACTGAATTACACAATTCAATTTTTGTGAGAACAGTCAAAATACTTTCTGTGCACCTAAAATCAAGTAGAAATACAACATCTGAACGAGCAACAATTAAAATTCGTGGATGCCAACAAAACTCACATCCCAACCAACTGATGTTCTTCTTCTCCAATCCAAAAATATTGTCACCGTTTGCTGGAATTTTCACTTTACTCCCATACAACTTAGTCGGTCGCCTTAAAAATTTAAAACAACGATTCAAATCAAACAAACGCAATTCTCCACTCTCCAACAAGACCTTGCTCTCTTCTTGCAGGTGTTGGCTCCAACTAACATGCATAACAGGGATTTTAAGCTCAGCAAAACCTAAATGAACTAAAGCTGGTGCCTCCAAATGACCACAAGATGCTCTGGTTTCAATCCTATACCAATGAACAGTGTATAGTGTAGACACTACCAAGTAACCCTCAATTACATGATTATCTGAAGTGGTTGTAAAGTTTACTTCAGAGGAAACAGTAATTTTAAGAATTTCGTGACCAAGCCGAGGGCACACTGTACAGATCTCAGTTTCTGAGTCATACTTCATTACCCTGATTGTTCGGTTTTGGCTAGTCAGCACAATATAGCTGACCGAATCCAGGTCTTTGGTGAAAAGAATTATATCACCATTGGAGCGATACAAAACATGGAGCAAATTCTGTTGTACTTGAGTTAAGTGTGAAAGAATATGAGTAATTGAATGCTTTATTGATGTTGAGATTGTGATATTTATACATGATTTACATATCCGTATAACAAATATTACAGAGATTGTAGGAGAAAGAATTGGGTGAAAAGGTGAGATCTGTTAGGGCGTTGAGAGAACGACGGAGTAGTTTTAACACCCTCCCGCAAGCTCAAGGTGGGGAAGAACGTTGAGCTTGGATCGTAAGAATTCAAAACGAGATCGATATAATTGTTTGGTAAATATGTCTGCCGGTTGACTAGAGCCTGGAATATGGTGTATCTGAAAAATGCCGGCAGATAATTTGTCTCTGATGAAATGTATATCGAGCTCGATGTGTTTACTGCGGGCATGAACCACCAGATTAGAGGCCAAGAAAATTGAACTGACGTTGTCGCAATAAAGGCATGGCGTTTTGGGAACATGAACATGTAGGAAGTTGAGAATATGAAGAGTCCATAACATCTCGGTCGTAAGTGAAGCCAGTGCCCGATATTCAGCTGGAGCTGGAGCGCGACACAGTCTTTTGTTTTTGGGATACCCAAGAAATTAAATTACGGCCCAAATAAATAGCATAGCCGGTAGTGGATCGACGTGTCACGGGGCAACCAGCCCAGTCTGCATCACTGTACCCATTGAGAGTAAAGGTGGACTTGGAGATAAGAAGGCCATGAGTAGGAGTATGCTTTAAGTAGCGGAGGATTCGTTTGGCGGCTTGAAGATGAGTATGGCGTGGAGATTGCATGAATTGACATAAAGATTTTACAGAGTAGGCAATGTCGGGTCTGGTGAGTGTAAGATACTGTAAGCTGCCCAATAATTGACGATAGGAGGTTGGATTAGGAAGGGGATCATTCTCGTTGACCGAAAGCTGATTACCAGAGAATGGAGTGCTGACCGGTTTGGAATTTTCCATGCCGTAATTACAAAGCAAGTCAAATATGTATCGGCGTTGAGATAGAAAGAGCCCTTGGGATACTCGGGTGGTTTCAATGCCAAGAAAATACTTCAAATTTCCAAGATCTGTCATTTCAAAAGCGGTGTTCAGACCGGTCAAAAATTTCTGAATAACCTGTAAGGATGAACCAGTGACGATTATATCGTCCACATAGATGAGCATATTTAAGTGGTGCCACGGAGATGCCGAATAAATAAAGAGGAGTCATGTGGAGAAGTGAGAAAGCCGGCCTGTTGTAAGAAGGTACTTAATTTTGAATACCAAGCACGAGGCGCCTGTTTAAGTCCATACAGGGATTTGAATAGCCGACAGACATGGGTCGGGCGAGCGGGATCCACGAAACCCTCCGGCTGCTGCATAAATATCTCCTCAGAGAGATCGCCATGTGAAAAAGCGTTCTTAACATCAAGTTGACGGAGAGGCCAGTGCAAGGAGATTGCAATCGAGAGACCCAATCTGATAGTAGCGGGACGAACAACAGGAGAAAACATGTCATGAAAATCACGCCCTGGTTGTTGATGAAATCCCTTGGCAACGAGATGAGCTTTAAAACATGCAACCGAGCCGTCAGAGTGTTGTTTTACGCGGTAGAGCCATTTATTTCCGATCACGTTCATAGAGGAAATACGGGGAACCAGAGTCCAAGTGTTATTTTTATGAAGTGCGGTTATTTCTTCTTGCATAGCAACTCGCCAACGGGGATTGGTGGCAGCAACGGAGTAGTGAGTCGGGGCGACAACGTCGGAGTTCAATGCAGATGCAACGAAGGCCAGGAACGGGTGTCGTTCGGCGAGAAGGTCTTTGTGACGTCGTGTGCCATTGCGAGTGCGGGTGACCATAGAATGAGCAGAATTAGGTACTCCAACAGGGGGAGAGGAGGAAGACGGACCAGGAGGTTCGGACGATGGCAAAGAAGGATCAACAGTGGAAAAATTGGGGCACGGGCTGGAATCAGTTGGAGGAGAGTTGGCACCGAGAGAGGGAGCAGCCTGCGCACATGAAGAAGAAGAATTATTGTGAGATGGACGGCTTGGAACAGAGCCGGATGATATTGGGCGATGGCCGGGGTTTGGAGCAGACGGCGGATTGAAGGGAGGATGGCCGGCCGCGGTCAATTTGTGCCTTGTGTACACCCGCAGAGAGGGCAGCATCGAGGAGGAGGGCGTAGGGCTGGGGCCGAGCGAGTGTGCTGGAGAAGGAACGGCGGTATTGGGGAGTGTCGCCGGAGGATGGAGCGGCGGAGCCGAACACGGGATCGCAGAAGGAGCATGTGCAGGGAGGCATGTGGGCGGAGCCGGCCGACGAGGATGGGATGAAGATCTCGGGCGACGAAGGGTCGGCGGAAGGTGAGCAATCGGCGCCGGACCGAGACGAAACCGGGACGCTTCCGTCGAGGGCTGCCGTGGTGGAGGACGAAGCGGAGCTGGAGATGTGCCAGAACGATCGGAAGCGGCAAGAGGCGCTGGAGAAATGCGAGGCAGAGTGGCGTGGCGTGAAAGTGGGAAAGGGGCCCCGGAGAGGAAGGAGATGCGGCGACGGCCAGGATAGAGCTGGAAAAGTGATGAGCGGGCGGCGGCGACGCTTGAGTTGCAGGGGCAGGGCTCAGATCCGTCGGGTTGGGCAATTTTGAACGGACAACGGCCGTGTGTAGTGGTCGCGGGGAGGCAGAGGAGGCCCGCTCGGGTGGTGTTGAAGGTGATGTGGCACGGGCAGAGAGTAAATCTCCAGTTAGGGGCTGCAAGTCGCACGGAATGTCCGGAAATTTCCTGCAAAAGGTAGAGGGAGGAGGTTTGCCAGTAACCGGTTGTAAGCCGGGGAACACCTCCTCGTTAAAAACGACGTGTCGAGAGATATATATGCGAAGACTCGTAATATCTAGGCATAGATAGCCTTTATGTCGTGTGCTGTATCCAAGAAAAATGCACCGAGTGCTTTTGTAGTCAAGTTTAGTGAGATTAAATGGACGGAGACAGGGAAAACAGAGGCACCCGAAATAGCGAAGATGTGTATACTTGGGTGGTTTACCGAACAGACGCAAATACGGAGTTTGAGAGTGAATGACTGAACTTGGTAAAAGGTTAATGCAATGGACAGCTGTGAGAAAGGCATAGGTCCAGTAAGATTTTGGTAATTTGGAGTCAACAAGGAGGGTAAGGCCAGTTTCTACCACATGGCGGTGTTTCCTTTCTGCAACACCATTTTGTTCGGGTGTACCAGGGCAGGAGAGACGGTGTTGGATGCCACGTGCATTAAAAAAAGATTGGAGAGCACTACTAAGGAATTCTCCACCACCATCACTTTGTATGCAACGTATACGTTGATTACAGGTGTTTTCAACGAGAGGAATAAATTATTGGAAAGTAGATAGGACATGAGCTTTACGCTTGAGTGGAAAGAGCCAAGTAAAGCGTGAATAGTCATCTACTATTATTAAATAAAAGCGATAACCAGAAACAGAAGTAGTGGGCGCAGGACCCCACACTTCACAGTGAAGCATTTGGAGTGGATGATTGGTTCGAATAGAATAAGAAGAAAAAGGCAGACGACGACTCTTGCCGAGTTGACAGCTAGTGCAAGGTCGATTATTTGGAGACGGCACTGAAATTTTTAATTCTGGCGATAGAGAGCGAAGAACGCTGTGAGATGGATGGCCAAGCCGACCGTGCCAGTTGATGGAGGATTTATTGGCTGAGAAACAAATTGGTGGAGGGACCGAGAGTGGGTACAACCCGTCTTTAATTGGGCCTTGATGAAGAATCCTGTTGGTCTGCAAATCGCGAATTGAAAAGCCAGTAGGAGTGAATAAAAAACTCCAATTATTGGAACGAGATAATTGAGAGACAGATAATAACTTCTTTGAAATAGCAGGAACAAATAAAGTAGAAAAAGTGGTGGAGATTCCTGAAGAAAGAAGCAAGGATGATTGACCAGAGTGTGAAATCGGAAGATGGCGACCATTTCCAAAAAGAATTGAATTACGACCCGCATAGGGTGTCTTACCAGTGAGATCATTGGGATCAGCTGTAAGATTATGAGTCGCTCCCGAGTCTAAAAACCAATCGTCAGACGGTTGGACAGGCGGTGTGGTGGCGGAGAGCGCAGCAGAATTAGGAAGAGCAGCATCAGGGGCCCAACAATGGTTGTCTTTATGATATGGGTGGCCGCACCGATAGCACACGACGGAAGCTGCGTCAGACGAATTGGAAACAGAGGCACCAGGAGCGGACTGAGGGCGACCACGGCCACGAGGGTTGGACATACGACTGCGACCACCGGAAGGCCGACGAGAGGACCCATGGCCAGGACGGGTATTTTGTGGACGGGGCAGACTAGAAGGAGCAGCAGCAGTGAGGGCCACCGTGGAGGAGTTCTGACGATGTCGATGGTCATGGTCCAACAATAAAGCGGAAGCATAGGAGAAGGTCGGGGCAGCTTGAGAGTCAATCACGGCAATTACAGGATCAAATTCGGGTCCGAGACCTCGAACCGTACACAAGATCAAGTCGTCGTCATCCACTGGTTTTCCAGCACTGGCGAGTGCAAGAGAAAGGGATTTAGCATGATTCAAATACTCATGGAGGGATTGAGAGCCACGCTGCAAGGTATGCAAGTCGGTCTTCAGTTGCTGCATCCGAGAGCGCGTGACAGTTCCATAAACCTCTTCTAACGTCAACCAAGCCTCCCTCGTTGTTAGAGCATCAACCATACGAGGGAGGATTGAGTCAGAGAGAGTGTGCAACAGCCAGCCGAGAGTTAATTGATCGAGGCGTCTCTAGCAGGAAAGATCTGCAGCGGAGCAATTGGGCGGTGGATGACTCCCGTCGAGCAGGCTGGGAAGGCTGTGACTGCGGAGGACGGGAGTGATTTGAACTTTCCATATGAGAAAGTTTTCGGGAGTGAGTTTCGTCGAGACTTCTTGAGAGATGGATTTGACAATCGGAACGGTGGGTAGGTCGCCGAGATCCGTAGCAGAGGAGACATCGCGAGACGAATGAGCCATGGAAGCGTTGAAGGAGAAGAGAGAAAAGGAAACAAAAGGCTTTGGCAAACTGAAACGGGAGTGGAACTAAACCCGGATTACTGATACCATGAAAGAATATGAGTAATTGAATGCTTTATTGATGTTGAGATTGTGATATTTATACATGATTTACATATCCGTATAACAGAAATTACAGAGATTGTAGGAGAAAGAATTGGGTGAAAAGGTGAGAAGTGGTGAAGAGAAGTGAATATTAAAGAGGATAGTTAGTTCAAGATTTTGAGGTGAAGAGTGAAAAAGGAAAGGACCCAAAGATGAGAAATTCAACAAGCAGCGTGGTGCCCTAAATACAAATGACGATGACCACAAGGATTTCCAATCTTCAGAGAAATCCATGAAAAACCAGACTTTGTTCTTCTCACTTTCCTTGTTGTTCTTCCAGACGAAGATGTTTAAAAGCTCATGAAAGAGGCCTGCATGAAACATTCCCATAGTGTTACCTGGGGATCAAATGGATAATCTAAGAATCATAAATGCTTAACGAGATCAGTAGAGAAACTCTTATAAGAAAGGAAAGAAGGATAACATTATAGCTCTCGTCCAAAAAACGGTATGAACCCATGTCAAAGCCAAGACCAGACAAGCTATTTCGTAGCATCCACTAGAAGAAATAGCACTACGGCTTAAAAAGATAAAACATTACTATTCTCCTTGCAAAATCTCATATACAAAACCAAAAAGTGCAGGAGTTTGGGATTGAAAAATAAATTAAAACAGGGCATTAATGAAGCACAGATAATATCATAGAGTAAAACCTAACCGAAATTGTTTTAGTTGGATATTGAATGGCCACTCAAGTCAAAGAAGTTATTTCAATGACTCTTTTCTATTTTCCTCTACTCTTATTTCAAATGTTTCTTTATTATTCAAAAACTAGCCACTATAACAGAAACGTTGAACCTAATAAAATATCTAATAGAAAATGTTAATTTTTATTTTTTCTGTTAATGATAATCGCCTATGTAGATTGGCTTTGAGTAGATATGGACTATACTATTAGCTTAAACCACATGAAAGGCTATAGTGATTTAATCGATTCGAAATGATGAAAACTTGATAAGACCTGAAATATTATTAGGTTTCATTGAATTATATAGACATTTAGTCACATAAGAATGAAAAAGGTCATAGACAAACAAAAACAGAAAAAAAAAAAAAAAAAAAGACCGCCCCTGAAGGGGAAAAAGAATCAGTGGACAGGAGAGAAGACATTTAGCAACCTCAAAAGAGGACAAAGATTTGGCACCTATGACATTTTAAAATTGGCCCAAATATGATGATTGCAAATTCGATCAAGGACAAGTGATAGAGACATTGTCCTCATAAAGTGAATACAACAAATTCAGCATTCAAGTATCTAAAATTCACCTTTCGATCTCTTCTTCAACAAATCAGACGTGCAAGGAAAACTCAAACAACCAAACACCAAACACTGGACAGTTCCTCACTTAAAGAAACAATCCGAGGATGCAGACCTTAATTTGAAACTCGGTGAAACTCTTATGCATGACCCTAAGAATGAGTTCAAACCCTGCAAAAGATGACATATTACATTCAGCTTATAGGCAATATTAGGAAGAACTAAGTTCTTCATCTCATGATTAGCACTATTACATACATGCCTGCTCTAACATATTTATTTTTGCATATGTATACCTTCAGCTGGAAGAAAGAAAATTCTAACCTGCCAGACAAATCAGAAGTAACTAAGGCATGACGCAACTCCTTTCTTCAAACAAGAGAAAAACAAAAGAATGCCCACCTGAATGAAGCTTCTTCCAGCGAAATTCTTTACATCAAAGTTGAATTTACCTGCAGAGAGACAATCAGAAAATTAAAATTTGAAGTAAATGAAACAGTGCAATAATGAAAAATCTCCCCATTTGTCAACGGATAAATCTTCGAAAACTTTAATCAAATTTTATCCTTGTCTACCATTTTATAAGGGATAGCCTTATATCAATAATAATGTCTATAAGTAATAATTATCTTTGCTACATAATGAATTACATAATAATCCCTAAATATCAAATAACTTCCTAAATCATTGTTTGGCAAACTGAACCATTCATTAGAAGAGTAGCATGCCGGTTTTGGTCAAACCCTGTTGGATCAGGTGGGACCGAAATGCTTGATTGAACAATTGAGGGATGATATTTTTTCTACTCTACACGTACTTGTATTTTTGTCCTATATGAGCATATGAAGCTCCTGAATTATGTGCTTTTGAGGACCCTAAGTGGAGTGGATGGGTCGTTTGTTCAAAAAGCGCTACCATAAGGGCATATTTTCTTTCCTACCCATTCTAGCCAGACCAGTTTGTATTCAAACCACACCAACCATCCCGTTCACAAGCTTTATTTGCCTCTAGCATTTGAGAGAACCGAGAATCCCTCCTATTCCAGTACAATTAGGTCCAACTGGCCAGAGCTATTGTTTTGACAACATTGTCCAATATCCCACTAAATATCTTAATAAAACCTACTCGAGGCCCATTCTCTCTTGAATATAGCAAAAATTACATCAACGAAAGAGCACAAAAAACAATAGGCAGTCAAATGACCCCAACTAAAACAAAAAACGTATCACCGAAAGGGGAAAATGTCTTGTAACCATATGCAAATGAGAAACCACTTGACGAGCCAGATTCTTGGTGATCCCATCAACAGAGCTAAGGAGTGTGCCTGAATTGAATACGCCTACTCTGGAAGTCTATAATCTAGTTACAAATGTGCAATGATCTATGGGAAGAAATGACACTAATTTAACCACCACCTAAATCTATCAGATAGACACTTTTAGCAAGCAATGCACACAATATTTTTTTTCCTTACATGCAGAAACATCATCCGATGAGCCTTAATAGTGTTTCTCCTCTTCGTCCAGTAAATCTGAACTTTTATGCTCATCAGTGAAAAACAAAATTGACAGATTAAATTAGACATAGAACTATACAATGGTTTGCATGCGGCTAATGTGACAGGAACAACAGTTTCTCAGATGAAAAGCAATATAAACTTCTATAAAAAAAAAAACAATTGCTACTTCAAGTCAAGTCTGAGTTAGACCACCCATAAATAACACTTTAATGAGCGTGACCATATCGTTAATTGATGGTGAATTAATCCACGCATGCCCTCTCTCCCGGCTTTTGCCTGTTATTTACCTCGAGTCTAATCTCGTCAACATTTTTCTCTTTTTGACTGATTGACCCTGCCTGCGTCAAGGAATATGTGCATGAGGGAGGGACAAAGTCATGAGTCTTACAGTCATTGAAAATAGGAACAAAGATTATGGCCTCCCTTTGTCTTCTCACCCTTCTCTAATTTCACTTATTAAATAGTACTAGCTAGACAATAGAACGATATATCTTGTAACAGATGGGATCTCTGCGTTAATATATTACTTTCAATCAAGCCTCTGATCACTCTCAAAGGTAAGATAATAGCGAGAAGAGGGCCCATCGTTCTGTTAATTCATTATTGCCGCTGCTTGTTTCATCTGTCTTCTACTCGACAAGGCTCCTACCATGTCTTTTGTTGCCGAAACCAAAAGCTTATTTGGACCGTGAAGCAAAGCAATCTGCTCGATCGATCTACTCTCATAAGAAAGGCCTCCGGGACCACCCACATGCCCCGGCCGTCCCACAATCCCTCCACGAGTGAAATCAAATTGGATCTAGCTTCCTAGCTCCCCATATATCATGTTAACAAGTTTCTTTCACATTAAACATTTGATCAGAAGTACTACTAGCAAGTATTAATATTGTTAGTCCGCCGCATTCAGGGCAGTACATGGAGAAATTAGATTTTAACGTCTATGATCAGTAGTAGCCTTTGCTTGTGCAGAAGCTACATCTATATATGTACTCTCAATGTCACCATTTTGTCATGAGAGGCGCAGGCATGAGGCTTCAAACGGGTCGCACCTGCTGCAAGGTCATTATGATTGCCTGTTCGGCCGAGCCATGCCCAGTGGGTCATCGTGTTTCTCACATTTATATTCAAGCTAGCTTGTAATTACCTCTCCATCGATCGAGAGACTAATTGCCAATCAGATAATTAGGTGAAAAAAAGTAAAAAAGGATCGGGCTGGTAGGAACGGACGTTCTGGACGATTAATGGGAGCAACTGTTTTCTCCTCCAAAATTAATAATTGTTTTTTACCGAGAACGCGCCATTGCAATGTTAACTCAACAAAAAGTATTCTGAAACTTTGCCATATATCATTTATTTTGCTTCTTTTTTGTAAATTCATGATTAACGACTTTGGCGTTGCCTCATCAGTTGCTGAAAGTTTTGCTTGGACCATACACCGAACATGGAAATATCTGTTTGTTATATATATATATATATAATATCTCGAGGAAGAAAGTGGGTCATGAAGTAAGACAAACAAAAGAGGCTCCTACAAATCTGTGAACTATTGTCTTCCGTGTTCCATCATCCGATCAATTTGGTTCCGTCAGACCTTGGCAATAGGGGTGTAAACAGAACTAAATAGTAACAAAAATGGTATTTTGTTTACCATATCCATTTACCACATCTTATACCATTACCGTTTTCCGCATCTTATACTGTTACCATTTTTGCCGGATTATTTTCGCTAATTTTATTTTTGTTTTCATCCGATTAGTTTTCGCCCGATTACCGTCTCTTCCGTTTTCGCCCGATTACCGTCTCTTCCGTTTTCGCCCGATTACTGTCTCTTCCGTTTTCGCCCGATTACCGTCTCTTCTGTTTTCGCCCGATTACCGTCTCTTCCGTTTTCGCCCAATTACCGTCTCTTCCGTTTTCACCCAATTACCATCTCTTTCGTTTTCGCCCAATTAGTTTCATCTTATCCGTTTATTATAGCATTTTCGTTATGCCAGATTAGTTTCGTTTCATTTTGCCCGGTTACTTTGGTTTCATTTCGCCCGATTATTTCGTTACTGTTTTCAATTATTTCTGATTAAATTGGATAATAATTGAAAATAATTAATAAATGCTAAAGAA